>CM059333.1:5560389-5823509 GCA_030340685.1 Protosalanx chinensis
TGGGGGTGGTTAGGGCTGGGGCTGGGGCTGGCTGGGGGTGGTTAGGGCTGGGGTACCGGCTGGCTTTGGGTAGTGGTTGGGGCTGGGGTTGTTTTTTTGGTTGGAGGCTGGGGCTGGTTTTGGTTGGAGGTTAGGGATATTTGGGGTTGGAGGCTGAGGCTTGTTCTGGGTTGGAGGCTGGGGGCATGTGTAGGGGTTGGGGCTGGGGCTGGTTCTTGGTTAGAGGCTGCGGCCGGTTCTGGTTGGAGGCTGGGTTAGAGGCTGGGCTGGTGTAGAGGCTAGGGCTGGGGCTGGGTCGGAGGCTGGGGTTGGTGTAAAGCAGAAAAAGGAACATGTAATTGGGAGACTCGATGCCACAGGGGCCTCATTCACAGAATGATTAGCGAGATGCGTTTAGAGATACGATTACTCAAATCCCCCTCTTTCTTTCTGAAATAACAGGATTTAATCTGGAATTAGGGAGACTGTGTGGAAATAACTTGCCGTGTAAAGCAGTTTATGAATGTAGCTTCTGATGCAGATAAGAGATTGTACCATTCAACTTTGAATTGAGAGAAAGTGTAAAAACACGAAGCATTTCCTCTTAATATAGTTCCTCTCTGTCTCTATCTCTCCAGCTCTCTTTCCATCTATCTTTCCATCTCTCTCTGTCTCTACTCTCCAGCTCGCTCTCCATCTCTCTCTGTCTCTATCTCCAGCTCTCTTTCATCCCTCTCTCCATCTCTCTGTCTCTATCTCTCCATCTCTCTCTCCATCTCTCTCTGTCTATCTCTCCAGCTCTTTCCATCTCTCTCTGTCTCTATCTCTCCAGCTCTCTCTCCATTTCACTCCATCTCTCTCTGTCTATCTCGCCAGCTCTTTCCATCTCTCTCTGTCTCTATCTTCTCCAGCTCTCTCTCCAGCTCTCTCACCATCTCTTCAGCTATCTGTCTCTTTCATCTCTCTCCATCTCTTTCTTCAGCTCTCTCTTCAGCTCTCTCCATCTCTCTTTCCAGCTCTCGGTCTCTCTCTCTCTCTCTGTCTCTGTCTCTCTCTCTCTGTCTCTCTCCGTCTCTCTCTCTCCCTCTCACCATCTCTCGCTCACCATCTCTCTGTCTCCAGCTCTCTCCCCATCACTCTCTCCATCACTCTCTCCAGCTCTCTCTCCAGCTCTCTCTCTCTCTATCCAGCTCTCATATCTAACCGCAGCAGTAAGTCAGGCAAACCGGATCTCTCTTGCTGTCCTCCTGTCCTCAGCGACCACAGCACCCTGGTCCATCACAGGCTAACAGGGGGGATGCAATTAACCAAGACCCTGTCTCCTGAAATACTGTGTGTAGCCAGCCACACCATGTGTATACGCATGCCTGTGAGCCTGTGTTTTGTGTGAGAGTGCGTGTGTGTGTGTGTGTCTGTGTGTGTGTGCGCGCTCTCTCCCGTCCATGCCTGCCTGCATGTATCGGTGTCCATGTGTCAGGGTAGGTGGGGGGACAAAAGAGGAGGGAGGGAGGGAAAGGGGGATGGGGGGGGGGTCAGTTGCCAGGATACCGGAGAGAGCGCATCAGCGGAGGAGTGTGCGGTTGTCGAGTGGGTTATCTGCCGCTGCTGCTGCTGGAGGCGCCTGCTCTCTCCAGCCTGCATCCCCCCGCCGTCTCCACAGCGCTACGGCTACCGTCGCTAGGCAACTGCATCCCCCCCTCCCCCCCTCCCTCCCTCCCTCCCTCCCTCTCTGCCAGCGTGAGCGGTAATTGGCCGGTGGCACGGCGTCCGCCGATGCCAGATCCAGCCAGCCGCACTGCTGCCTGCTCGCGTTTCCACTCCGGCGAGGTTGCTAGGCGACTGAGTTTGTCAGGCCAATCCGCGTCTCCCGGAGCGTTGCGATTGGTCGGCGGGCAAACGGGAGCCCCCCCCACCCCCCCCCCCCAAAAGCCTTCGCAGTTCTGCTCTGCGCGACTTCGCCGCGGTGTTAGATAGGTCGCTAGGCGATAGGTCCCATAGGTCAGAGTGCATTCAGGGGTTACCCCCCGGAGACGGTTGCTAGGGCGGGTTCCGCATCTGGAAGCTTCTGTCCGTGTAGCGAAAGACGACCGGCCCTGATCTTCATCACACCCCCCCCCCCCCCCCTCGTCCTCTCCTCCCCCTCCTAGACCTCTCCTCCTCATCCCCTCCCCCTCTCCTCCCCCTCCTACACCTCTCCTCCTCATCCCCTCATCCTCTCCTCTCCCTCCTCCCCCTCCTCCCCATCCTCCCCCTCCTCCTCCCCTCCTCCCCCTCCTCACCCCCGTCATCCCTCTTCTGCCCGTTCAGCAAGATGAGGAACCGCTGGTCTCTCTCTCTCTCTCTCCTCTGGGTGAAAAATTCACACCCCCCCCCCCAAAACCCTAACCCTCCCCCCCGGAAACACCTTACTTAGGCAGTTATCTCGAAAGGCAAGACGGTCAAAAATACGAAGCGATGGTTCTCACCGGTGCCTCGGAGGGAGCGAGACACGATAGCGAATAGTTGAAAAGCGTTGATTTCAAACCGAAGTATCTTAGGCGGTTAAAGCCGTCGTCGCTGACCATCTTTCGACGGTTTTTCGAACGCCGACGTGCTTACGCATTCCCCCCCCCCCCCCCCCCCCCCCATCTCTTCACGGTGGGAACTGAGTTTGGCGTCTCGCTAGCAGACGAAAGGTTAAACACGGGGTGCGTTTGTTTCGTCTCCCCCCCCCCCCCCGCAGGTGAGAAGCCCTACAAGTGTTCGTGGGAAGGCTGCGAGTGGCGATTCGCCCGGAGCGACGAGTTGACGAGGCACTACCGCAAACACACCGGCGCTAAGCCTTTCAAGTGTAACCACTGTGACAGGTATGTCAAAACACTCACTCCCTCCCTCCCTCCCTCCCTCCCCCTCTGTCATTGATCCTTCCCGTCTTTAATGTGTAGCTGCTGCGACGCAAAGCTTGGAAGGACATATTTGCTGTTTCGGTGAGAAAACTGTGTAAGCTAGGGGTGTCAAACTCCAGTCCTCGAGGGTCGCTCTCCGGAAGGTTCTAGACGTTTCCCTGCTCCAGCGCACCTCCACAGAGCTTGATAACGACGCTTCAAGGTGTGCCGGAGCAGGGAAACATCTACAACCGTCAGGAGAGCGGCCCTCGAGGTGGTTGACCAAATGCCCACTGCAATGAAACGGTAGGCAAACAGCGACGGCCCCCCACCGCCCTCGCCCCCTCCTGCCCAGAGGTGTCGCATCTCAGCAGGGCAGCAAATACAATATGTTGCAGTGCGCATATCCTCCACCCCCACACACTCCCCCCCCCCCCCCCCCCCCCCCCACCTCCCACGGCCTCACAGACACATAACGAATTCCGGCCCCGCGCTGTCAGGACCCCCCCCCCCCCCCCCTTGCGAGCGGAAGGAGGGGGCGAGGGCAGACAGGGGTGGAGGGATGGGAGGGGGTGGGGGGGGGTGCTAGAAGAGGAGAAGGGGGCCGGGCAGTCACAGAATATGCGGCATTCCAGCTGGCTTCGTGCCCCCCCCCCACACACACACACCACCACCACCCCCGCGGCCGGCCGTGACTCATTCCCGCCATCTGTCCGGCCAGCCAATCCCCCTACACGGGCCCGCTCCCCCCAACCCCCCCCCCCCCCCCCCACGACACCCACACACCCACCCCACCTCGCTCAGGTTGGTGCGCAAACGCTGGGACAGGCGACCAGGTGACGCGGAGAGGAACACGCTCGGCTGCCGGCAAACGTTTTTCCTCAGAAAGATTACGTTTGAGGTTTTTTTGGGTGGTGGTGGGGGGGGGGTGGGTGTTAAATCATCTCTTTTTTTCGCGCCGGTCTGGCTCTTTGACAAATTTGCGCGCCCGTTCTCCCCCGAGGAAAAGTGGCTCCTCGTGCCATTTCGCATTCAGCTCAGTGACAAAATTGTCGATGTCTGTTGGGTTGCGCCGGCCGTGATTCCACAGTTCCATCTGCAGCCGTCCTCCCTGTTCCGAAACCGCAGCTGCTGTCATTATGAGGACTTGAGAAAAACGCTGATTATGAGTTACTTACGCGGTCTTAATTGCCTGTACATTAGCGCTGCCTCGCTGCTCGGTAGCTAACAGCAGCTTTTAAACTATTGACTAAACAAACACCCCAGCTCGTGCCTTGGCAACACTCTTAAGTGCTCTCCTCGAGATCCCTCCCACCCACTCACCCACCCTCTCTCTTCTTTCTTCCTTCTCTCCATCTATCCCTCCTCCCCCCCCCCCCCCCTCTCTCTGCAGATGTTTCTCCCGGTCGGACCACTTGGCGCTGCACATGAAGAGGCACGTCTGAGATAGGGGAGCCACCAGAAGAGGGCAGAGGAGGACGAGAGGGAGGGGGAGGGGGAGGAGGGGGGGGGGGGGGAAGACGCGCAAAAAGAGCGCCAGAAACCAAAGCTCGGCGCCCGAGCCGGTGGCGGCGGGGGGGGGGGGGGGGGGGGGGGGGTGGGGTGGACAGAGCTGTGTAGATTTGTGTACAGACGAACCGACCCCCAAGGGCTGTCCTTACCGGTGATCTGCATCCGCTCGCCATCAGTCACCCGCTCCCGAAGGTCACGTCTCCCGGGGAAACCACTACCAGCAGCCGCAAGGCGACGCCATCCATCCATCTGGCCGACGACGGCGGGTCACACTGTACAGACGAGGCGACGACCCCCACCCCCCCCCCCCCCCCCACCTTTATCAAGAGACGCTCGGCGGTGGGATTACGTGTGACATTCGCAAACTTGCCCCCCCCCCACCTTCGCTCGTCCCCCGTCTCCCCCCCCCCCCCCTCTCTCTCTCTCTCTCTCGGAGGTTCGTCTCCGCCCCGACGGCGGTTTGACGACACTTTGGAAGCTTTTTTGGTAGAACCCAGCCCCCCCCCCCATCTCGAAACTCACCTAACGTTGGCCTACGCGCTGCCCCCCGGAGACGGAGGCCGCCGAATGCACAGATCGGCGACAGAAGCACAGGCCGCTCCGAGAGAAACGCGCCTAAAAAAAACGCGCCCCCCCCCCCCCCCCCCCCCCCCCGAACGACTGAACTTTGACGGACGGATTCCGTCCCGTTAGGAAAAAAAACTACGAAAGAAAGATTGGGAATGTTTGGCCGCTGTTTTTCATGTGTGTGGATGAGACAGTGTGTGGTCACTGGTCAGATCCTGACTGTGGCCGGGAAACCGACGGCCCTCATTGGAGGGTTCGGCTTTCCCGCTTTTTTTTCCCCGCTGAGCGCTCGCAGGGTGCGCTCCTTACTGCTTCGCCCTCCGACGTCGAACTGCACCCCTGCTGACGTTCGTCTCCAAGGGGCGGAGATCGTTCGGCCTGGGATGGCGAAGGGGAACGGTGAACAGGGGAACGACGATTTGTGTACAATCAAGGGGGATGGGGTGGCTCTTCGAGAGCAAATAAATGTGATGAATGTACTGTTTTGTCAAGTTTGTGCATGACACTGGAACCAGCGGTGAGAACGCAGGACGAGTTAGATATTAGGACGGTTTATAGTTGGCACTGGGAAACACATTTCGGACAGTGCGGTCATGAGTTAGTGTCGGTCGTTTGTCTCGTATAGAAATAGCCAGATGTAGAAATTCACTTTGCCCTCGGCCGAAAAATACCAACCAAACATCCGTTTGTTGTCATAGACATTTTTTGGGGGGGTTTGTTTATCCCTGGCGGCCATTTTAGACATCTGTTCTGTTAGCGTCGTCCCACAGCTGCCCACCAACTTGGCTGACATTGACCAATGGGAGGGTGCTCTGACAGCAGGGTTACCTAGGTAACGAGAGGGGAAATATGCCCCCTCAGCAGTGATCGGTGTTGGACGGCCCAAAAACAGGATGGAGTGCGACCCGTACCACTGCTTGCTCTCTCTCTCTCTCTCTCTCCCTCTTGCTTTCTCTCCCTCCCTCTCTCTCTATCTCTCTCTCTCCCTCCCTCCCTCTCTGCCTTTCTCTTTCTCTCTCCCCCTTTTGCTTTCTCCCTCCCTCTCTCTGCCTTTCTCCCTTTCTCCCTCTCTCTCTCTCTCTCTCTCTCCCTCCCTCTCTCCCTCCCTCTCCCTCTCTCTCTCTCTCTCCTCTCTCTCTCCCTCTCTCTCTCTCTCTCACCTCTCCCTCTCTCTCTCTCTCTCTCTCCCTCTCTCTCTCTCTCTCTCTCACCCTCTCCCTCTCTCTCTCTCTCTCTCTCTCTCTCTCTCTCTCTCCCTCTCTCTCTCTCCCATAATGCTGACAGAGGTCACAGCCCTCTTTGGACAGACACAGTCCATTTCCCAGACGTGGTTCTCTAAGTGCTGTCCTTCCCACTGCGCTCTCTCTCTCTCTCTCTCTCTCTCACGCTGCACCATCGGAGCCCCATCGGAGCCCCATCAGAGCCCCATCAGAGCCCCATCAGAGCCCCATCAGAGCCCCAGGACCGAAGACCTCCTGGAGCAGGCTAAGACACACCTTCACCATGGCAGTTAGTAACAAGAAGTCTGCAAAGAGAGGAAAGGAGAGAGAGAGAGAGAGGAGGAGAGGGAGGAGGGGGGGGTGGGGGAAACGCTACTGTCTAGTCCTGTCTCGTCCGTTTAACAAGGAGACTTGAAGTGCGACCAGAAAATGGTAAACAGGAAATGGAGGTTTTCCCTCGGAGGATTAGACCCTCAAAGAGGAGACGGAGGAAGAATCCCTCGCAGTTTCGCGTGCTTCTCCGTGTTCAACGGTGAAAGACTCACACGAGCTGACTGGGTGTAGATAAACCAATGTTTTTACCGTGTGTATTCGGGCTCACGACTAAGTGCGGCCCCTGTTTTTGAGGTCTTGACGGCACTGTACTGTACCGTATTACATGCTGCGTGACTTATCGCAGGATGGACAGAGCCCATCATGGCTGTCAAACATGCTTGGTTTTAATCCAAGTGCGAAAGCTTGGAATTTGAATTGAATTGAATTTGAATCGAAAGCTCGGTAGAAAATCCACAATGAGCGTCAGAGGGGACCGAGACGAGATGTTGTCGCCGTTGTCTGTCACATTTCGCTCCGGTCGCGGGTCTACGAAACCCTACGAACGGTTGCGCGTTAGCCGCCGTGCCTGCGTGTTTGTGTTTGTTATCACTGTCAGGAACTCGCTAAACTGCTGTCACGCACTCTCTCTCTCTCTCTATCGTACAAATCTTTGGGATACAACCACTTGGAACCGTTTTTTTGGTCCCCTTCAAAGATATGTCGAGGTGATTCGGCGATCTTTCCGTTCTTTCGCCGCGAGACATCAGCGCACACGGCGTTAGCGGACCGTAGCGGACACTTAGCGGACCGAACCTCGGACCACGGGCAGACGGACGACAGCGACTCTCTTCTCGGAGGTCGCTTCCATCTCCGCGGGGTTAGCCGTCCGGGGGAAACGGCGGGGGCGGCGTACGGCGGCGCGCGAGACGAAAAGGGATGAGCGAGCCGCGCCGGCGGCCACATACTTTTTTTTTTTTTTACCGGCATCTCAGACTCCCCCCCCCCCCCCCCCCCCCCATCCCCCTCTCCAACGCCCTCCCTCCATCATCCGTCCAATCGGTTCGTCCGTCTCCTCGTCCCCTCTCGCCTCTGCGCTCATCCTCGTATTCCTGTACAAAGTGTTTTGGGGAAATTATTATTTGTATATTATCATGTGTGTATAACAATGTTCTTTGTTATCGAAAAAGGAAAAAAGATTTATTTTTGTTACTGGTTTGTTTCATAATTCTTTTTTAAATTGGTATTGTAATATCTCTATGCAAGAACTGTTTCGGTGAATCCTTTTTATTTAAGAATGTAACGTGTAGTAAATGGTAGAATCGGTTCGGTGTGTGGCGTCTCTGTTCTTGCTAAACCGCGCCATCCCTGGCACAGCTATTCCCTCACCAGTTCATCTCAGAAAATGCTAGGAGTTTTTCACAAAGCTTTTCTATCACTGCGTGACATACTGACGGATGGCCGGCGTGTTTTCAGGACAGAGACGGTGTTTCGAAGCACATTTGCATTCAGCCTTTCGGCAGAAAGGAGCGACTTACAGCAGGTACAGGGACGTTCCCCCCCCCCCCTGAGGCAAGTAGGGTGAAGCGCCTTGCCCGAGGACGCGACGTTGTGTTGGCCCTGCCAGGATTCGAACACGCAATCTTCAGACGACCAGCCCGATTCCCTCACCGCTCGGCCACCGCTCCCTACGAATGTTCCGTGGTAGAACATCCTCGCGGAACAGAGAAAAAAAAAGCTCCTGAAGATTGTTTACCCATCAGCGCACCATTCCTCCCCCACAGACTCGCTCCTTGTTATAAACAAACTTCACACCAAGGTGAAGTCTTATCTGGCATCGGCGCAGCCTTTTGACCGTGACTAACTGATAAAAGGATAATCGAATAACTAATGGCTAATTAGGGGGCAATTACGTGCTGTTAAATGGCCCCGGCTCGGTGTATTAATTCCGTTTCTATCTGGCAGAGGGGCTACACCCGTACGCTTTCTCATTAAATGCCCTTAATTGAAATGGGCACCCTCATCAAGTCGCTTACATGTGTCCGTCGAACGTAATGTGCCTCCGCGCGTAATTGCAGACATCGCATCGCCTCGTATCCTAGTCATCGCATCTAGATCAATCAGGCAGACAGGTTATGAAATTGAAAATGAGAGACTCGCTCTCAGTCTCTCCGATATCCCGTGGGGATTTTTCAATACGGTCAAAGAGACCCCGGCCATCGTTTTAAATCCCAAAGGGGCCGTACTGGGATTGACAACATATGAGAAAAGGTATTATGCCGGGAAAAAACCCTGTTTTGACATTCAGCACCAACGGTTCACGGCTCTGAAAGTGACCGATCATGAAATATCCCACGGAATATTCCGGAACGCACACCAAATGAACCTGCGGGTGGAGTCGTCATGTGCACCATGAATCGAACCAAACTTCCTGTTCGTTATTGTCGCATTTGCTGTAAAGTGCTTAAGTCAAAACAGTCTGCGGGACGATTACCTCTAAAGCGATCATCAGCGATATATTTGGGATGTATTCGAGCTACCACCATACTTTATTCAGCTTTCTAATGGGTTTTGACAGCTAGTGCAAATTGCACGGAGACAAAAGGAGCATTCTTTACGGCGCTAATTGAATTCCAAGTATGGGATGATAAAGTAGTTTAGTCAGGATTTCCGCTTCTTATGCTCAAATGTTTCGGCCCTCCCATCCAGTCAGCCTAGAGTCAACATTCTTCAAAATAAGAAAAACGCCTCAGGTCAATCTCTTCCCCTCCTCTCCAAACGTTTCCCAGGAGACGTCAGCTCGAAGATTTGCGTGCAAAGCTCGTCGAGGTAGCGGAAACGACGTGCTTTCGTGAAACGATGTAGCTCTGCGATAACGCCAGGTCCTGTAACACTGCTAATCTTCCTTTGAACTGACCATAGCGTCTCTCTGAGGTGTGAAATCCGAAAGGGGAAAGACAGCTCTGCGCTTCCTTGAGATGTCCATGCTGAAAGAACGCAACGTCGTCTTCCCATTCGCCAGCTCAGTATTAGAGGGCAGCGTTAGGAATCCCAACAAGGTTAGGTTTACCACAGTAAACCCAAAAAACGCGAAAGACTAAATTGCGTTATTCACGTTCCTCGAGGCAATAATGGAACGTTCCCCCCCCTGTCGTCCCTGTGCAATTCGGATTCACTTTCACTGAGAAATGTTGACACGGCAGAGACGAGCAAATGGGTTGGATAACGCAATGGAGCCACCTAATTCGCTAGAGCAGTTCTCATACAAAACTGATCAGCTGAACGGTCAGCTGCCAGGTGTCTTGTAGGCAGTTGGCAGCGGTTTGAGGAACATTATCGTCACATCTGCCGGTGTTTAGGAACCTCCCAACTGGGAAAGAGTTGAACCTCCCTCTGATGATCCGTCAGGCAGACATCTTCATTACAGCCTGTCACTGGAATAACCCTGGGATATAAGTCTCTCGCTCTCTGTTTCTCTGTCTCTGTCTCTCTCTCTCTCTCTCTCTGTTTCTCTGTCTGTCTCTCTCTGTTTCCCTCTGTTTCTCTCTCTGTCTCTCTCTGTCTCTCTCTGTCTCTGTCTGTCACTCTCTGTCTCTCTCTCTCTCTCTCTCTCTGTTTCTCTCTGTTTCTCTCTCTGTCACTCTCTGTCTCTCTCACTCTCTATCTCTCTCTCTGTTTTTCTCTCTGTTTCTCTCTGTCTGTCTCTGTCTCTCTCTGTCTGTCTCTCTCTCTCTCTGTCTCTCTCTGTCTCTCTCTCTGTCTCTGTCTGTCACTCTCTCTCTCTGTGTCTCTCTCTCTCTGTCTTTCTCTCTGTCTTTCTCTCCCCTCAGCTTTTGTAGCCATGTTCAGAGGCGCACAATCGCAACCCACAAAGACACAATCTATGTTTAGTGGAAGGACAGTCAATTACAAGGTGATTTAGAGATGCTCAGTATTGATGCGTTCTCCATAGACAAGACAAAAGTTTTGTGTACCACACTCGTATTCACCGCTAAAGTGCATATTTCTGCTCGTTCGTCTTCACGGTCTACATCTTACGAGGGGAGTCACGCACTAAAACAGGTTCATATATCCATCCTCGCCTTCCCCAATTGATTCTTTTGTATCCTAGTCAGGACGCCAAAGCGCTTAGATATTTCCAATTATTGGGAATGTGTCAGCGCGGCCTCAGTAATTAACGCCTAATCAGCCGGGGTGAATTCCGGGTGCAGTCCTCATCAAGGTTTCATTAGCGTCCACCTGCCTCCCCACCCCACCCAGAACCCCCCCCCCCCCCCCTCCCCCGCCCGCCGCCTCCTCCTCCGGGGGTTATTTTAATGGGCCGGTAACCTGAGGAGATGCAAAATAGATACACAAAACACAAACGTGCAGGTTGGAGACCTGGGAGGAGGAGGCCCCCCAAGTGTCTTCATCTGTACTGTCCCCTGCCCCTCCCCCCCCCCCCCCCCCCCCCCCCCCACTCCTCACCACCGCCCTCCCTCCCTCGTTTCTCCTTTTCTCCCTCGGTGTGTGTCCCCCCCCCCCCCCCCCTCCTCCGAAGAGAAGGGAAACGAAGTCTGCTGAACCGCATAACACACGCGGACGGAGAGAAAGAGGAGACGTCTTGGAGGGGCCTCGGCGGACGCCTCGGGGGGGGGGGAAGGCACGAGAAGGGGGGGGGGAACACCTGGGCGCTCGGTGTGTGCTCGACTGGCAGCGGGGAAGTCACACCTGGCAGAGAGAGTGGGGGGGGGGGGGGGGGGGTGGAGGAGAGTGAGATGTACAAGAACACCCCCCCCCCCCCATCCCTCACACACGCTCCACCACCCCCCCTTTCTCAATGGGGCCATGCATTATGCAGCAACTCTTTTCCGTCCAACCCCCCCCCCCCCACCCCCCCCCCCCACCCCCGCCCCCACCTCCCCGCTCTGCAGTAAAAAAAAAGAGAGAGCTCTTCCTGCTTTTTCTTTTTTGCGGGGCTTCTGCCACCTCTGGTTTCCTGGAGGCAGGGGTGTTTGTGCGTGCGCGCGCGCGTGTGTGTGTGGGGGGGGGGGGTGGGGGGAGTGTTCCTCACCTCAACAGACTGATGATTAATGATCATGTTAGTGTGACAAGTCTGGCAAACATGCTCAGGCACGGCAGCAGCAGGTCGAGGGACGACGCATCAGACACTCGCGTCGGTATCGTGTCTCCCCCACCGCCCCTCCTTCCCCCCCCCCCCACCCCCCCCCCCCCCCTCTCCCACAGATTGTAATGGATGGGCTTGTGAGCAGAGTCTAAATCGGTACCGAAAGACGGAGCGAAGCGGCTTGTGGCTGAAGGGTACGGTATTGCTGGGCGTCGAACCAAGCGCCGGGGGAGTAAACCGGGGGGGTAAACCGCCCAGAGGGAGGTACGGTCGGGAGGGGGCCCTCTGAGACCGCTACCTCAAGGTCAGTTCGAGCGCGTCTGTGTGTGCGCAAGGCTCTGCGCTTGGATCAACTATATTTTTTCCCTTTTTTTTCCGAGCGTTGAAAGTGACCCGTCCCATAAAGATCACGGTCATAAATCGGTCTGAAGCATCGTTTTCCCTCAGGATCGCCACCAGCTGCTTCCGCTCACGATCCGTTTCGTCTGCAACATTGTTCGTGCTCAATGTGTCTCGATTAAAGAGCAGGTTTTTACGGCTTGTGTAAGTTAGGGTGCCATTATAAAGATATAGCAAAGGGAATGGGCATCTTGAGAGTTATAAATAGAAGCACCTCAATAGCCTACCTCGCCTGTGGCCTTCCCCATTCACAACCGCAACTCACAAAGGAGTGATGACCGAAGGCCTCATCCGATACTTCAAGGCGTTTCGTTATTTAAATTACGATCAAATAATAGTCCTATCCTCAATGAAGATAAGGTTACAGGTCTCATGCTTACGTTTGTATTCAGGTCAATTCAGATGTGCTTTTATATATGTATATATAAATAAAAACCTGGTCGCGAAAATGGACTGCTGTATTTGCAATTGGATGCCTGGCCTTGCCATGTAAATGGTTTGCCGTTGTTATAACACAGCGCTCAGAGAAAGGGTTATGCTGCCCCCTGCCGGGGGTTAGGGTTAACCCTAACCCTAACCCAAGCACAGTCTTTCAACGAGCTTCATTTTGATATGCTGATATCTAAATATCAGCATCAGAATCTGTTTTATTCGCTTTGCAAGATATACAAACACAGAATTTACGACGGCAGGAGAGAGCAAACATAGAACATATATGGAACATGATAAGGGTAGATCAAAATAGAACAAAAAATGTCATGTAAAATACACATAAGATAAAAGTGAGATAGAAGTGGGCAATAGCTCTACTTACAACTATAGTAACTGAGAGAGTATAGAGAAGAATGGATATATAGTACGGGGGGGCGGGTTATATACACAGTAGTGCAAACAATAGTGCAAAATCAGTGGTATCCTGAATGGTGTATAGGTCACAGAGATCAACTTGGTTTTCTTCCGATCTACACCGTCCTTTGAAATACATGATGAATGAATTACGCCCAGCGCATTATACAATTATATAATGCACAATTCGCTTCTGCTCTCTTTATTTACGGTCGTCAAAATGTGTTGGATTGATACTTGCGCATTTCGTTTTCCTTTCCGTTTAAAGGTGAGATAAAAGAGTACATCTAGTGTCAACTTTTATCTTACTTGAATTGTATATACAAATCTACCCTTATTATGTTCCATATACGTTCTATGTTTGCTCTTTCCTGCCATCGTAAATTCTGTGTTTGCATATCTTGCAAAGCGAATAAGAGCTCCACGGTGGTGGACTGCAGCCAGGTACTCTTGGGCTTATGTGCTACACCTTCCTACCACCAGGTGGTGCTCTGTAGACAGATATCTAATAAATATAATTGTGGAGGCAGGGCACGAGGCAGAGTATGGGGCATGAGGCAGGGCATGTGACCAGAGGCAGGGCATGAGGTAGGGCATGCGGTATGAGGCAGGGCATGTGACCAGAGGAAGGGCATGAGGTAGGGCATGGGGTATGAGGCAGGGCATGTGACCAGAGGCAGGGCATGAGGTAGGGCATGCGGTATGAGGCAGGGCATGTGACCAGAGGCAGGGCATGGGGTATGAGGCAGGGCATGGGGTATGAGGCAGGGCCTGGGGTATGAGGCAGGGCCTGAGGCAGGGCCTGAGGCAGGGCATGTGACCAGAGGCAGGCCATGAGGCAGGGCATGTGACCAGAGGCAGGGCATGAGGCAGGGCATGTGACCAGAGGCAGGGCATGAGGCAGGGCATGTGACCAGAGGCAGGGCATGAGGCAGGGCATGTGACCAGAGGCAGGCCATGAGGCAGGGCATGTGACCAGAGGGATTGGGGTCACAACAAAAGGGTCCTGTAGACACATTTTTCTTCATTGTGATGACATAAAGCACATCAGGGTTAGAGCTCATCAAACACACTCCTGAACCACGTCTCAGTCAAATATATTTACTTTCGGAGGACGCATTTTTTTATCTTCAGTCATGCTTGGAAGTAAATCCAGTCTATTTAGTTTTTCCAGTGATCAATGCTTTTGAAAATTGTTCTGCGTTATTCGGTCAAGTTTCATTTACAGTAGAATGTTTCATCTGTAATGTTGCAGTTCTAGCCCCCATTTTACACCTAGACAGAGTGATAGCCCTAGATGCTAGTGGGTGTAACTAACAAACACACACACACGTACGTGGGTCATTTGATATACACACCCACAGACACAAATGTTTCTCCGGGAAAAAGGCCATTCCTGCACAGGCACAAGTTGTGTGTGTGTGTGTGTGTATGTATGTGTGTGTGTGAGTGTGCAGAGAGTTGGGGTGGATCTTTTCACTTCAATGGCATTTTTGTTAGGACTCGATCCCCTGTTCATTCAGTGTTATGAAAGGAAGTGCTGGACTCAGCAGAGAGGGCATGGCCTGGACCTAGAGAGGGCCCAGCACCCAGCGTTAACCCTAACCCTGGACCTAGAGAGGGCCCAGCACCCAGCGTTAACCCTAACCCTGGACCTAGAGAGGGCCCAGCACCCAGGGTTAACCCTAACCCTGGACCTAGAGAGGGCCCAGCACCCAGCGTTAACCCTAACCCTGGACCTAGAGAGGGCCCAGCACCCAGCGTTAACCCTAACCCTGGACCTAGAGAGGGCCCAGCACCCAGCGTTAACCCTAACCCTGGACCTAGAGAGGGCCCAGCACCCAGGGTTAACCCTAACCCTGGACCTAGAGAGGGCCCAGCACCCAGCGTTAACCCTAACCCTGGACCTAGAGAGGGCCCAGCACCCAGCGTTAACCCTAACCTTGGACCTAGAGAGGGCCCAGCACCCAGCGTTAACCCTAACCCTGGACCTAGAGAGGGCCCAGCACCCAGCGTTAACCCTAACCCTGGACCTAGAGAGGGCCCAGCACCCAGGGTTAACCCTAACCCTGGACCTAGAGAGGGCCCGGCACCCAGCGTTAACCCTAACCCTGGACCTAGAGAGGGCCCAGCACCCAGCGTTAACCCTAACCCTGGACCTAGAGAGGGCCCAGCACCCAGCGTTAACCCTAACCCTGGACCTAGAGAGGGCCCAGCACCCAGCGTTAACCCTAACCCTGGACCTAGAGAGGGCCCAGCACCCAGCGTTAACCCTAACCCTGGACCTAGAGAGGGCCCAGCACCCAGCGTTAACCCTAACCCTAACCCTGGGTTAACCCTAGACCAGTGATTTGCACCAATCCTACCAATATATCCAATATAATAACATGATGTAAACCAGTGGTTCTCAACCCTGGTCCTCAGGACCCACTGTCCTGCATGTTTTAGATGTTTCCCCCTTCCAACACACCTGATTCTAATGAATGGTCATTATCAGGCTTCTGCCGAGCTTCATAATGACTCATTCATTCGAATCAGGTGTGTTGGAGCAGGGAAACATCGAAAACATGCAGGACAGTGGGCCCTGAGGACCAGGGTTGAGAACCACTGATATAAACAAATGTAGCCATGACAAAATAACAGGAGAATCTGAAAAACATAATAAATGAATAAAATACATATTAATTTAGCAGACGCTTTTATCCAAAGCGACTAACAACAAGTACAGGGACAACTCCACAGTTTTTGGGTGAACAAAACTCATGTTGTGTTCCAGGTGAACATGCCGGTGCTATCTTTCTCCTTTCTGGTGTTGAAAAAGATGGGCTTTGTGTGCCACCAAAACTGTTTTCCAACCCTTCTCTACTCTAACCCTGAACTAACCTTCGTCAAACTCAAATTAGGACTTTTCTTCGTCTCGATCTTTTTCCATCAGTTATCCATTTTGTACCATGTTTATCACACGGATCTAAGGTGCTCTGGAGTGGGGCAGACCACTGAGAGAACAAGGTATATGGTACAAAAATTTATTCAGTAACAGTTTTGTAAACATTTGAGGTAAATTAACATTTACATCAACTTGTTCTTACAAAAACTAAAAGACGCAAGGCACTTCTCTTCGTAGACAGAAACTTCATAGTGGGTATTTAACAAGTAAAAAAATTAAAATAATAACTATCCAAGTGTGACACAGGGCTGAAACATATCCACCATGTATCTTTCAACTGAAATAGACACAAACTCAACAAACAAGCCAAAAAATCGAAATCTTATTTTTTTGTCATTTCTCTGTATGCCCTTTTTTTCTTAACTTTTTTCTATCTCTTTAAAATGGTCTTAGAACAGCATTCTGTCTAACAGTGCAAATCTTCATCTAAATACTACAAATTTACATTGTACATCTGAAACAAGATTATAAACACATTTCTCTGCAGGAATTGTAAGTTTCATAACCAGTTTCAACAACTCAAAGTTAGACCAAATTATAAATTGATTCCCATATCTCTCTTTCTCTCTTCTGTTTGATCAGACATGGAGTCTGAAATCGTTGGTGGTGGGCAAAAAGGAGACACAGAAGTTTTATATCTGAATACAGCTCTGGTTACCATGATATCTGAACACAGCTCTGGATACCATGATATCTGAACACAGCTCTGGATACCATGATATCTGAACACAGCTCTGGATACCATGATATCTGAACACAGCTCTGGATACCATGATATCTGAACACAGCTCTGGATACCATGATATCTGAACACAGCTCTGGATACCATGATATCTGAACACAGCTCTGGATACCATGATATCTGAACACAGCTCTGGATACCATGATATCTGAACACAGCTCTGGATACCATGATATCTGAACACAGCTCTGGATACCATGATATCTGAACACAGCTCTGGATACCATGATATCTGAACACAGCTCTGGATACCATGATATCTGAACACAGTTCTGGATACCATGATATCTGAACACAGCTCTGGATACCATGATATCTGAACACAGCTCTGGATACCATGATATCTGAACACAGCTCTGGATACCATGATATCTGAACACAGCTCTGGATACCATGATATCTGAACACAACTCTGGATACCATGATATCTGAACACAACTCTGGATACCATGATATCTGAACACAGCTCTGGATACCATGATATCTGAACACAACTCTAGATACCATGATATCTGAACACAACTCTGGATACCATGATATCTGAACACAGCTCTGGATACCATGATATCTGAACACAGCTCTGGATACCATGATATCTGAACACAGCTCTGGATACCATGATATCTGAACACAGCTCTGGATACCATGATATCTGAACACAGCTCTGGATACCATGATATCTGAACACAGCTCTGGATACCATGATATCTGAACACAGCTCTGGATACCATGATATCTGAACACAGTTCTGGATACCATGATATCTGAACACAGTTCTGGATACCATGATATCTGAACACAGTTCTGGATACCATGATATCTGAACACAGTTCTGGATACTTTGATATCTGAACACAGCTCTGGATACCTTGATATCTGAATACTTTTTGAGTCACTTGAATTCTGTGTGGGGCAACTGGCATTGTTCAGATATTGTTAATAGTGTGAATTTGAAGAAAGAGGTGGTGGGCAGTGGGTGAGAGAGAGATGGGGGAAGACAGGAGGACAGGAGCATTGAGAACTGCCTAAACGTCTCAAGTTTTTGTTAGAGTCTTCACAACCTCACATGATCCCTGCTCGCATGCTGTGTGTGTGCAATGTGGGCTGTCTAAAAGAAAGCTACTGCATTTAAAGAAACAGAGTTCTCCTTTTTTTATCTGGCAGGATTCAAAAGTGACATGGAAATGTACAGAATTCTGATGTTATTGTTCAGTAAAAATCCAAGAAATGTAATTGCCTTAAATCTTACTGTTACTGATCAAACCGCTTATCTAACATCCAGCTATTGTAAAGATCCCTTACCCTCTAAAAACTGTATTGAGACAAACCCAGAACCTTAGATTCAACCCTTAGGTGGAAAACTGACAACCTTGTGTAACTAGAACAACTTAGAGTTCAATGTTCTTAAAATGGTGGTGATTTTCAAGGATTTTAGAAAGGACGCAGCCTCACTCACCCCTATCTCCCCGTGCAACTCCCAGGTCAACACTGGGGAGTCCTTCCGCTTCCCGGGCACTGTCCTCCCCCAGAACCTCAAGTGGGAGCTGAACATCAGCTTCATCGTCAACAAAGCACAACAGAGGATGTACTTCCTGCAGCAGCTGAAAAGAATTCAACGTGCCACAATGATAGGTGCAATTCTACACAGCCATTATTGAGTCCATCGTCATCTCCTCCATTGCCATCTGGTATGCTGCTGCCAAAGACAACCAGAAGACTTCAGTGTATCATCCGAGCTGCAGAGAAGGTGGCTGGCTGTGATCTAACTGAACGCACTAACCGAAGTAAAGCTCAAGAATTTCTTCACAAGGACACACACTTCTGCTACACACTGCAAATACGTATGTAAAAAACGAATCCACCCCAACCCTAGTCCAGCATATCTGGCCCACTCATCATTGCCCTTGTCTTGCAAATGATAAACATGTCTGTGCTCTCCAACAAATGTTCTAACTCCAGCTACTACCACCCTCCGCTCTGTGTGAGGGCATGTGTGTGCGTGTGTGTGCAGTTACACTGCAAGGTCATCGGGCCGGGCTCGTATGCTACTGGACTTGCTCGCTCGGCTCAGCCTCCGAACGTATGTGGATATAGGGTATGAGTTATCACATACACCCTGATGTAACTGCATGTTTGTTTTGTAACATTGAAACACACATGCAAACACACACACACACACACAAAGCCTAAAGACCAAACCTCAGTTTGGATCTCAACAGAGCAATCACATTGGTCCTCCTTCCTCGCTCTCTCCTTCCTTCCTCCCTCCCTTCTTCTTGCTTCCTCCCTCCTCTCTCCCTCCTCTCTCCTCCCCCCTCCCTCCATCACATCTGTGCGTCTCTCTCTTCATTGAGGTTAGACAGGCCACAGGATGGGCCTCAGCAGCTCAGTATCAGGATGGGCCTCAGCAGCTCAGTATCAGGATGGGCCTCAGCAGCTCAGTAGCAGGATGGGCCTCAGCAGCTCAGTATCAGGATGGGCCTCAGCAGCTCAGTATCAGGATGGGCCTCAGCAGCTCAGTAGCAGGATGGGCCTCAGCAGCTCAGTATCAGGATGGGCCTCAGCAGCTCAGTATCAGGATGGGCCTCGGCAGCTCAGTATCAGGATGGGCCTCAGCAGCTCAGTATCAGGATGGGCCTCAGCAGCTCAGTAGCAGGATGGGCCTCGGTAGCTCAGTATCAGGATGGGCCTCAGCAGCTCAGTATCAGGATGGGCCTCGGTAGCTCAGTATCAGGATGGGCCTCAGCAGCTCAGTAGCAGGATGGGCCTCAGCAGCTCAGTAGCAGGATGGGCCTCAGCAGCTCAGTAGCAGGATGGGCCCAGCTCAGTAGCTCAGCAGTCCATTCCTTCAGGGTCTGATGCAGACACAGTATGAGTGCAAAGTTCTCCTGATGTCTCTCAACCCAAAAAGCAAAGAAAGAAATTAAGAAAATAGAATAGCAAATAGAGTAGCAAAAAAAAAAAAAATCCAATAGAGTAGCAAAAAAAAAATAGAGTAGCAAAAAAAAAAAAAATCCACCCCAACCCTAGTCCAGCATATCTGGCCCACTCATCATTGCCCTTGTCTTGCAAATGATAAACATGTCTGTGCTCTCCAACAAATGTTCTAACTCCAGCTACTACCACCCTCCGCTCTGTGTGAGGGCATGTGTGTGCGTGTGTGTGCAGTTACACTGCAAGGTCATCGGGCCGGGCTCGTATGCTACTGGACTTGCTCGCTCGGCTCAGCCTCCGAACGTCTGTCACCATGGTGATGGGGGGCTCGTGCATCTCCACCCTTGTAACCATGACATCAGTGTGCGATAGCGGCAGAGAAACCTCCAAATCCTCACTCCTGTCTTCCTCTTCCTGGTGGTTCCTCCATCTGAGAGGAGAGGATTGGGGTGAGAGGACCATCTGGGTGAAGGGTGGCTGATCCTGGTCAGGGTAGGAGGAGAAGTGGGAAGAAGATGAGGAAGGGGGGGATGGAGGAGGAGGGTAGGCCTTATGGTCCAGAGCCTGGAGCTCCATATTGTGCCAGCCCTGCTCCAGCTGCTGTTGGCTGCCACAGTCCCTTTCGTAGAAGCAGGTGGGCGATGCTTCGAGCAAGAAGTCTTGGTGTTGGAAGTCATCCATCTTGAGCTCGGCAGCAGCCAGCGGAGTGGAGAGACAGGCCAGTGTGGGGGAGAGACAGACCATGGTGGGGGCATGCTCAGAGGAGAGAAACTCCTCTTGCCCCAACACACTCACTCTCCCCAGGTATGCTGGCAGGCAGTTTAGTGCCTGGGGAGGGATCCTTTCTGGGATGGTCTCTGACTGCGCCCCCTCTCCTGCGGCGAGTGGAAAAGACTCTTGTTTGGGTGCAAACTCGTTGGTGACTCCCTGCTTCACCTTCCTCCATCCCAGGTGATAGATCTCCAAAAGGTTGAGGAGGAGAGAGACGCAGGCTACCACCAGCATGAAGACGATGAAGATGGTCTTCTCTGTGGGACGGGAGATGAAACAGTCCACCATGTTGGGGCAAGGCCAACGGTCACACTTATACAGCGGTCTGAGCTGGAAGCCATAAAGGAAGTACTGTCCCAGGATGAAGCCCACCTCAAACAATGTCTTGAAGATGATGTTGAACACGTACGTTCGCAGCAGAGCTCCCCGAATGCGTATTTTCCCATGTTCGTCTCTGATGGGAGGATTCTCTTTATGCCCTCCTTCGCTGCCGTACAGTGGGTCGCACTCGTCTTGGTGCCGTCTGGCTTTGCGCAGCTCCTCCTCCTTCTCTCGGCGTTTTTCCTCCATGCGGACGATGTGCAGGACATGACCCAGGTAGATGAGAGTGGGCGTGGAGACGAAGATGATCTGCAGCACCCAGAAGCGGATGTGGGAGATGGGGAAAGCCTCGTCATAACACACGTTCTCGCATCCCGGCTGTTGAGTGTTGCAAGTGAAGTCCGACTGCTCGTCGCCCCAGACCTCCTCCGCCGCTGCTCCCAGAACCAGGATTCGGAAGATGAAGAGGACTGTGAGCCACACCTGGGAGGGAAAAGATGAAGAGGACTGTGAGCCACACCTGGGAGGGAAAAGATGAAGAGGACGGTGAGCCACACCTGGGGAACTTTATTAATCCCCGAGGGGAAACTTTTTAGCAACAACGGCACACGGTCTCGTCAAAGCACGCAGGGGTAAGGGTGTGAGGTAAAAGAGTAGAAGAGTGCACGCAGGGATGAAGGAATGGGGGTAAAATAAGTAAGTAAATGCACGCAAGGGGTAAAGGCTGGGATCAAAAGAGTGCTGGGATACAATATATATACGGATGTTGAGATAAAAATTGTCAGGAGATAAATAGTTGGGAGATACAACCCTATTGACTTTATGACTTTTAACGGGTCATAAATACTAATACTAGGAGTTGCAATGTGTAGGGTTAGTCACCTTGCCGATCACAGTGGAGTGTTCCTGAGCATTCTCCAGTAGCCGTCCCAGAAAGCTCCAGTCCCCCATGCTTCACGCAATTTCTAGCCTGAGAAGAGAAGGCACAGCCTGGGGCGAAAAGCAAGGGACAGGGCCTCATAGAAGAAGATTAAGTAAAGATTATGCAGCAGGAAAAAAGATGCAACAAATATCCACCTTCTGGTACTGATACTGTTTATACTTTTATTAAGCATGTTTTACAACTTTGGAAAATGTATTTATGTTCTCTAGCCTCTAAATCCAGTCTGTCTTTAAATAAATACTAATTTAGCAGATGCTTCTATCCAAAGCAACTTACAACAAGTACATGAACATTCCCCCTGAGGCAAGTCGGGTGAAGTGCCTTGCCCAAGGACACAACATCACACATAGCCACAGCCGAGGTTCAAACTCACAACCTTCTGCTCACGAGGCCGACGCCTTAACCACTAAGCCATCCGAGTGCCATCCTTCTCGCTCTCTCTAGCTTGAATCCATGATTTTACAGATGGGAACAGCAGGGTGAAGGACTTTACTACAGTGTCTTATTGACATTTATTATTCTGCTTCGGGAAAAGCCCATTTTTACAGCTGGTCTGAGGCATTCACCCATCAAGCTGGTGGAAGATCTTTCCATAATGTTAGGACGTGTTGAGCTTTTTCATTCTGTTGATGGAATACCGTCTGTCAGAATCCACAATAGAGAAGCTACCAGATGCACATTGTGCTGGCTGGCACAACCTATTGATGGATCAGTGTCATTGTGATCAAATAGGCTGGTTAACTCTTTGACCACTAATGTCATGGATCAGGACTTAATTTCGTTCATAGACAGATACGTGTTTGTATCCAACCAGTTCAGAAACCTTGTTAGGTTTACATAGCAAGCATAATGCACACGTAAAGGCATCTGCAACTTTTAGGTAGGCAAGATTAAGGTTAAAAGGTTACGGACGCTTTGCCACTGAAAGCATAATCCGGTTCGCCACATAATGCAACCAATATTCTCAGATTATTGGATAATCACACAGGTGGATGGTATCTCCCCCCCCCCCCCCCCCCCCCCCCCCCCCCCTCTCAGAGCGGCTCTAACAGCTTACCTAACTCCTGCAGTGAAGAGGTGTGCTGTTCTGTCCTCTCCGGGTTTCAAGGCTGTTGTTTGTGATGAAAGAGAGAGAGAAAGAAAGAGAAAGTGGAAAAAAAAGAGAGAGAGAAGGAGAAAGAGAGAAAGAGAGAAAGAGAGAGCACGTTAGGGAAGCGGGGCTAGTCTAGTGGTGTGTTCGGAACCTGGAGATGGGCTCCTGCAAAGGGCTGCTGCTGCGTCCATCGCTACTGTCACTCTAACCATGCATGAGCTCACAAGGGAGGGGGTGCCCCGCACACACACACACACACACTCACCCTGCACACACACCCTACACACACACACCCCTGACACACACACACCCCTCATACACACACACACTCACCACCCTGCACACACACACACACACACACTCACAACCCCACACACACACCCCTCACACACAAACACCCCTCTCACACACACACGCTCACCACCCTGCACACGCACACATACTCGCCACCCTGCACACACACATCCCTCACACACACAGACACACATTTGCTGAAAAACCTAACTTTTCTCTCAGAAGTGACATACAAGCTCTCCATAATACACACAAACAGACATTACAAGATAGTGTTACACGCATGTGAGAACAATACTACCTCAAAAAAATTTGAAAAAAACATTAATAAATTGTGTTGCTTAATGTTCTCCCTCTCAAAGACACATAACATTTATACATTTGAAAATGTTGTATTCCTTAACGTACTGTACAATACCACCTCCTCTACCTTCTAATGTACTGTACAATACCACCTCCTCCTCTACCTTCTAATGTACTGTACAATACCACCTCCTCTACCTTCTAATGTACTGTACAATACCACCACCTCCTCTACCTTCTAATGTACTGTACAATACCACCACCTCCTCTACCTTCTAATGTACTGTACAATACCACCTCCTCCTCTACCTTCTAATGTACTGTACAATACCACCTCCTCTACCTTCTAATGTACTGTACAATACCACCTCCTCCTCTACTTTCTAATGTACTGTACAATACCACCTCCTCCTCTACCTTCTAATGTACTGTACAATACCACCACCTCCTCTACCTTCTAATGTACTGTACAATACCACCTCCTCTACCTTCTAATGTACTGTACAATACCACCTCCTCTACCTTCTAATGTACTGTACAATACCACCTCCTCCTCTACCTTCTAATGTACTGTACAATACCACCTCCTCCTCTACCTTCTAATGTACTGTACAATACCACCTCCTCTACCTTCTAATGTACTGTACAATACCACCTCCTCCTCTACCTTCTAATGTACTGTACAATACCACCTCCTCCTCTACCTTCTAACGTACTGTACAATACCACCTCCTCTACCTTCTAATGTACTGTACAATACCACCTCCTCTACCTTCTAATGTACTGTACAATACCACCTCCTCCTCTACCTTTACATTTAGTCAGTTATCCAGAGCAACTTACAAGTACAGGTACGTTCCCCCTGCGGTAAAGTGCCTTGCCCAAGGACACAGTCATGTAGCCACAACCGGGAATCAAACTCACAACCTCACTAGCCCAACACCCAACGTCTTAACCACTCAGTCACCTGACTCCACTCAACTTTTCCTCCACCACCTCCTCTGCACCATCACCTCCTCATCCACCACCACCTCCTTTACCTCCTCCACCTCCTTCTCCACCACCACCTCCTCCTCCACCACCTCCTCTACCTCCTTCTCCACCACCACCTCCTCGTCCTCCACCACTTCCTCCTCCTCCACCACCTTCTCTACCTCCTTCTCCACCACTTCCTCCTCCTCCACCACCTCCTTCTCCACCACCGCCTCCTCATCCTCCACCACCACCTCCTCGTCCTCCACCACTTCCTCTTCCTCCACCACGTCCTCTACCTCCTTCTCCACCATCAGCTCCTCATCCTCCACCACTTCCTCCTCCTCCCCCACCTCCTCTACCTCCTTCTCCACCACCACCTCCTCGTCCTCCACCACCTCCTCTACCTCTTTCTACACAACCACCTCCTCATCCTTCTCTACCTTCTCCTCCACCACCACCACCTCCTCTACTTCCACCACCTCCTCCTCCTTTACCGCCACCTTTTCCATCATAACCACCTTATCTAACACCTCCTCCACCTCCTCCTCCTCCTCTACCACCACTTCCTTTTAACACCTCCTCCATTCAATTATTAAAGAAATATGCACTCAGCAACATACACCCAAACAATGTAGATGGCTAAGGGACATTACTGTAGGATTAGGTGTTTATTACTGTAGATGAAAAAAAAAATACATTTTGGGGGAGTATCCCTTTAAGGGAAAGGGTTAAAGGTTACTTTGGACGGAAACGGAAATAATCTTCCCAGCTGAACCAAAGACACATTTCAAACATTGAGACTTAGTTTAGTTCTTCTAACAAGAACAAGAACCCGCGGAGATCTTGTCCAGAATGGCTCTTGAGTCAAGGATCACACAAGAAGAGATTAAAAAGGAACCAGAGAAACCTATTGATCGTGAAAAGGTAACCAGGATCTATTCATATCAATACAGAAAATACACGGTTTGAAACTCTTGGCTAACTAGCTTAGTGATGGTCCGAAGGTTTGAATGTTTTAAGCTCTTTCACGAATGCTAATAAAAAATCGAAGCCAGGTTATCTAGCTTCATAGTCATTGTGAGCTTGTTTCTTCCAGACTTGTCCTTTACTGCTGCGGGTTTTTACCACAAACAGCGGAAGACATCACAGAGCGGATGAGTTCACCAGAGGAAATGTTCCTTCTAGTGAGCTGCAGATCTACACATGGTGAGAGGAAGATGGAGTTAAGTTAGCGTGTTATAACCAGGCAGATCTACACATGGTGAGAGGAATATGGAGTTAAGTTAGCGAGTTATAACCAGGCAGATCTACACATGGTGAGAGGAAGATGGAGTTAAGTTAGCGAGTTATAACCAGGCAGATCTACACATGGTGAGAGGAATATGGAGTTAAGTTAGCGAGTTATAACCAGGCAGATCTACACATGGTGAGAGGAAGATGGAGTTAAGTTAGCGAGTTATAACCAGGCAGATCTACACATGGTGAGATTAAGATGGAGTTAAGTTAGTGTGTTATAACCAGACAGGCAGGTTGGTAACCTCAACATTGTGTGCAGGATGGATGCAACCCTGAAAGAGCTGAGCAGCCTGGTGAAGGAGGTGTATCCAGATGCGAGGAAGAAAGGGACACACTTTGGATTTGCAATCGTTTATCCAGAGCCCAAAAGACAGAGTTACAGGTAATGTCAACTGCAGCTACGGGTGGCCCGCTCTCACCAAGTAGTCTACATTCAGAAGAATGCTAACACAAAGCAGCAAAGACAGTCCAAGCAGAACTCTACTACTGTGATTACAGTGGTTTAGTGGGTACAAAGGTAAACAACCTGTTAACTCAATGGGATTTACACTTTATCAACATCTGAGATGCCTTCAGAATCAGAATGGGGTTTATTCGCTATGCAAGAGTAACAAACATAGAATTCACTGTGGCAGAAATGAGCAAACATAGAACATATATGTGGCATACTAATAAAACAATGAATACAAAGTAAAATACACTACAGATATGATACATATAAACAAATAATACAAATGATACAAATAACATGGAAGTACAAATAACATGGGTACAGAGTGGAATGGGTATATATAGTACGTGGGGGGGGGGGGGGGGGGGGGGGGTGTATATACACAGTAGTGTAAACAGTGGCGCAAGAATCACAGTAGTAAGTTTTTAAAGTGTTGTGTGCTAAAGTGGCAGAGTGCAGTGGGATTCTGGATGTGTCATGCTTCTTTCCATATTCCCACATTCCATGTGAAAAGTGTGATGGGCACGACTCTCCTGTTTGTAAAGCTGAATTGGGGGTCTGATCTTTTATTTATGCATTGAGGTAGTTTAGATGTAGCACCTCTCCAGCAAACCCTTGACCAGTCTTCTTCCACCAGGGTTAAGGACATCGGCAGTACCGTGTCTGGCAGAAAGGGGGCAGACGACTCCATGACTCTCCAGTCCCAGCGCTTCCAGATAGGAGATTACCTGGATATCACCATCACCCCTCCTAACAGAGCCCCTCCCCTCAACACACGCATGAGGCCTTTCTAGATGCTTTCCCTCTTTACCGTTCTCGCATATATTCAGCACAGTAGCTTAAACACCTACTATACATCTAACTTGCAGACTGAGCTTTTCTGGCTACGTGCTTATGCTGTATTTTTCTTATTTTAATTGTCATCAAAAACTTTTCTTGTACCTTGTGGAAAATGCTTGTAAAATAAAGTAGCCTTTTACAATAAATGGGTCTTCAGTTTGTGCATGGTGGGTAAAAAGCTATTAGGGCTTCCATATACTAGTAACCAGCCAGATGACACTCACCTGCACGGGGCAGCAGTAACCAGCCAGACCACACTGTATACATCCTTGAAGAACAGATACACCATAACTGATAGCCTATAACTGATCAAGCTTACAGATGCACTGCTCAGTTTAGGCCTTACATGTCAATGAACCAATTGCTTTTTGAAAACAGTGAAAGTGGCAACTTGTTTATTTAAGTTAATACATTCTTTGGAGATGAAGTGAATGCGTAATTGAATTCATTCGAGTAATTTTGCGTGAAAACAGCCGGCAGTAATGTTTCCTAACAGGGACGGAACAATTCTTAGTGGGCAGGAGTGTCTTTAGGCCTTATGGGCGAGGCAAGTTCTGGCATGACACTCATTCAGACACCTCAGTACACATCATCACTCATTCACACACCTCAGCATACCTCCTTCACTCATTCACACACCTCAGTACACATCATCACTCATTCATTCACCTCAGGACACATCATCACGCATTCACACACCTCTATACATCATCACTCATTCACACACCTCAGCATACCTCCTTCACTCATTCACACACCTCAGTACACATCATCACTCATTCATTCACCTCAGTACACATCATCACTCATTCATTCACCTCAGTACGCATCATCACGCATTCACACACCTCTATACATCATCACTCATTCACACACCTCTATACATCATCACTCATTCACACACCTCAGGACACATCATCACGCATTCACACACCTCTATACATCATCACTCATTCAGACACCTCAGTATACATTATAACTAATTCCTTCACAAACACATCAAATCACGTTTGTGTCTTGATTGAACTGTTTCTGTTTGTACGCATCTTAGTTTAGCTTGACTGTAACCCTGACAGAGCAGGCTAGATCAGAAGGCTAAATTACCTTGGTTACATAGCTTGACTACATTAAGCCAACTTGATAGAACTATCAGGAAAATAAGCAGACTTGTTGAAATAAGCCTGGATTCTCTTTAATTGACGATGGATGGTTACACCATCCAAAGCGACTAACATTATTAGATTAGATCTTTATTTGTCATTGTCACAGGTCAAACGAAATTGAAAGTGCTTCTAGTCAGTGCAAAAAGTAGAAACCTAGTGCTAAAATAACTATTAAGTGTTAAACTAACTAGAATAAATATACCTGAGTCATTAAAATGTACTAAAATAAATACAATTAAACATTAAAAACACACAATAAACCCTAAAAATGCTCAAAGAAGAATAAAACAACATATAGACATACCTCCACACCCATTACAAATACACTGTCCACATCATTTTTCGGCAGCATTCAAAGTGACT
Organism: Protosalanx chinensis; assembly: GCA_030340685.1. Classification (NCBI taxonomy): domain Eukaryota; kingdom Metazoa; phylum Chordata; class Actinopteri; order Osmeriformes; family Salangidae; genus Protosalanx; species Protosalanx chinensis. The sequence continues at coordinate 5,588,632 of CM059333.1, forward strand.
ATTGCATTTGGATAAAAACTGTGTTTGAATCGATTTGTTCTTGTACCAAATACCAACTGATCTTTACCGTCTGCCTGACCGCAGCAATTCAAACAGGGAGTGACCGGGGTGTGAAGTGTCTCATAATGTTATGGGCTTTCTTAAAACAACGGGATCTGTTTAGGTCTCCCAGTGCGGGTAGAGGGCAGCCAACAATCCTTTGTGCATTGTTGATGACCCTCTGGAGCGCTTTCCTCTGAGCCACTGTACAGCTGGTGTACCAAATGCATACGCAGTGAGTATCATTCAATGGAGGCTCGGTAGAAGGACACCAGCAGTCTGTTGTTCCTTCTGAGAATTCTCAGGAAGTACAGTCTCTGCTGGGCCTTCTTCAGTAGCTCAGAGGTGTTCACCCTCCAGGAAAGACTGTCCTGTATGTGGACTCCCAGGAAGCAGAAGTCTGCCACGCTCTCCCCGTTGATGAGCAACGGTGGGATCACAGTCTTCTTCCTCCTGTAGTCTATTATGAGTTATTTTGTCTTTGCCGTGTTGAGGAGAAGATCGTTGGCTGTGCACCAAGCCAACAGTCGCTCCACCTCTTCTTCTTATGTTATTATGTTGCATAAATGTTCTGTTTGCTCAAAGTAAATTCTGTGTTTGTATATCCTGCATAGCGAATAAAACAGATTCTGATTGTGAACCCTGGATGGTTATAATTGACCTTACCTCCCCTGAACAGGAGACATGTGGAAAGCAGGTTCTTCACACCATATTCCACTCATTGTTACAAGGCAACGTTGATGGGATATTGTACATTTACAAATCAGTATTCAAAGTGGAATAAGGTCTTCCTGTAGTGGCAGCTATCATTGTATAGGAGAGCTAGGCATCTTACATGTGTTAAACATCAGTCCATAGTCCTCATTAGCTTTATGTGGCCAGCCTCATAATTTAACCCAAACAGTATCTGGCATGGGTCGTTAGCAAGCTCTGTGGAAGCCTGATAATGACCATTCATTGGAATCAGGTGTGTTGGAGCAGAGAAACATCTAAAACCTACAGGACAGTGGCCCCTGAGGACCAGGACTGGAAACCCCTAATGTAAAACCTTCAGGACAGTGGCCCCTGAGGACCAGGACTGGAAACCCCTAATGTAAAACCTTCAGGACAGTGGCCCCTGAGGACCAGGACTGGAAACCCCTAATGTAAAACCTTCAGGACAGTGGCCCCTGAGGACCAGGACTGGAAACCCCTAATGTAAAACCTTCAGGACAGTGGCCCCTGAGGACCAGGACTGGAAACCCCTAATGTAAAACCTTCAGGACAGTGGCCCCTGAGGACCAGGACTGGAAACCCCTAATGTAAAACCTTCAGGACAGTGGCCCCTGAGGACCAGGACTGGAAACCCCTAATGTAAAACCTTCAGGACAGTGGCCCCTGAGGACCAGGACTGGAAACCCCTAATGTAAAACCTTCAGGACAGCGGCCCTGAGGACCAGGACTGGAAACCCCTAATGTAAAACCTTCAGGACAGCGGCCCTGAGGACCAGGACTGGAAACCCCTAATCTAAAACCTTCAGGACAGCGGCCCTGAGGATCAGCACTGGACTCTCCTGGTTTAAAGTAACAATTTCTTTAACAGCGTTGTCTTCAGCCTGACAGGCTTATTGGATCCTGGGGCTGGTTGCTATAGCGACCATAATGGGACTTCAAACAGGCACAAACATGGCTTCCCAGCTCAGAGTGGCAACAATTACCCTGAAGAGCCCAGCCTGTGATGTCGAACGGAGTGGGTGGGTGTGCATCCATGTGTGTGTATGAGATGTGTGTACATGTGTTTGTGTATGTGACGTGAATGAAAGACTCCCTCAAGCAACCTTTCCATGCCACCTTACCAACTGAACTTTGGTGCCATCTTTAGTTGTCTTTATGTGGGGCTTGAACCCTTATACATGTAAAGCAGACATGATAACTGCTTCACTATGGAACCACCTTAAATCTCTAAATATAAATAAAATGATGATTAAGGACTATTTAGAAGAAGTTCACACACTTCATATAAATACTTTATTGAATGTGTTATCAGTGGATACAAGCGAGAGACACAAACTGTCCAGTGCATATCTGTATGTAAAGGTTTTACACTACGTCAGTAGCTTTTTAAAATGATTTTGTTGAATTACATTTTACTTTTCCAGACAGACTTACAGCAAGTACAGAGACATTCCCCCCTGAGGCAAGTAGGGTGAATTGCCTTGCCCAAGGACACAACGTAATGTAGCCACATCAGGGAATCAAACTTGCAACCCAACCCCTTAACCACTGAGACTGAATTGATAGAGATGTCTAACAGGACCACATGCATGTTACCTGCAACAGGTGGTCATGATCAACTGAGAGTGAGAAGTGTAGACAGGCTGGACAGAGGAGGCCTCTGGCAGGTGAATGATGGAAGTGATCTGACAAAACCAGTAAAAAGAAGAGTTTTGCGTGAAATGTTTATGCATTTAGAGACAGAGGAAGTGAAAGAGTATCTGAAAGAGTGCAGTCTGGGTTAAACCAGAGTCTCTTCTCTCCCCCAGAGTCTCTTCTCTCTCAGAGTATCTTCCCCCCAGAGTCTCTTCTCTCCCCCAGAGTCTCTTCTCTCCCCCAGAGTCTCTTCTCTCCCAGAGTCTCTTCCCCCCAGAGTCTCTCCCCCAGAGTCTCTTCTCTCCCCCAGAGTCTCTTCTCTCCCAGAGTCTCTTCCCCCCCAGAGTCTCTTCTCTCCCAGAGTCTCTTCTCTCCCAGAGTCTCTTCCCCCCAGAGTCTCTTCTCTCCCCCAGAGTCTCTTCCCCCCAGAGTCTCTTCCCCCCCAGAGTCTCTTCTCTCCCAGAGTCTCTACCCCCCAGAGTCTCTTCTCTCCCCCAGAGTCTCTTCCCCCCAGAGTCTCTTCTCTCTCCCAGAGTCTCTTTTCTCTCAGAGTCTCTTTTCTCTCAGAGTCTCTTCTCTCCCAGAGTCTCTTCCCCCCCAGAGTCTCTTCTCTCCCAGAGTCTCTTCTCTCCCAGAGTCTCTTCTCTCCCAGAGTCTCTTCCCCCCAGAGTCTCTTCTCTCCCCCCAGAGTCTCTTCCCCCCCAGAGTCTCTTCTCTCCCAGAGTCTCTTCCCCCCCAGAGTCTCTTCTCTCCCAGAGTCTCTTCTCTCCCAGAGTCTCTTCTCTCCCAGAGTCTCTTCTCTCCCCCAGAGTCTCTTCCCCCCCAGAGTCTCTTCTCTCCCAGAGTCTCTTCCCCCCCAGAGTCTCTTCTCTCCCAGAGTCTCTTCCCCCCCAGAGTCTCTTCCCCCCCAGAGTCTCTTCTCTCCCAGAGTCTCTTCTCTCCCAGAGTCTCTTCTCTCCCAGAGTCTCTTCTCTCCCAGAGTATCTTCTCTCTCCCAGAGTCTCTTCCCCCCAGAGTCTCTTCTCTCCCCCAGAGTCTCTTCTCTCCCCCAGAGTCTCTTCTCTCCCCCAGAGTCTCTTCTCTCCCCCAGAGTCTCTTCTCTCCCAGAGTCTCTTCCCCCCAGAGTCTCTTCTCTCCCAGAGTCTCTTCTCTCCCAGGGTCTCTTCCCCCCAGAGTATCTTCCCCCCCAGAGTCTCTTCTCTCCCAGAGTCTCTTCTCTCTCCCAGAGTCTCTTCTCCCCCAGAGTCTCTTCTCTCCCACAGTCTCTTCTCTCTCCCAGAGTCTCTTCTCCCCCAGAGTCTCTTCTCTCTCCCAGAGTTTATTCCCCCCAGAGTCTCTTCCCCCCAGAGTCTCTTCTCTCCCAGAGTCTCTTCCCCCCCAGAGTCTCTTCCCCCCAGAGTCTCTTCTCTCCCAGAGTCTCTTCCCCCCCAGAGTCTCTTCCCCCCAGAGTCTCTTCTCCCCCAGAGTCTCTTCCCCCAAGAGTCTCTTCTCAGCCAAAGTCTCTTCTCCCCCAGAGTCTCTTCTCTCCCAGAGTCTCTTCCCCCCTAGAGTCTCTTCTCTCCCAGAGTCTCTTCCCCCCCAGAGTCTCTTCCCCCCAGAGTCTCTTCTCCCCCAGAGTCTCTTCCCCCAAGAGTCTCTTCTCTCCCACAGTCTCTTCTCTCCCACAGTCTCTTCTCTCCAAGAGTCTCTTCCCCCTGAGCATCCAGGCTTGTTTGGGACAGAACTTAAGACAGGGGTCATCATGGACACCCTCTGCTGCTACAGTGCAGAGACAGAGAGGATTGTGGGTAGCCATTAGCAAGCAAAGCTACCTGACAGACATGGAGAACATATTGAGAACAAGGGGACAAGGAGAAGACATGTAAATAGTTTCAGCCACACTAGCGTTGTGTGGACAGGACATTCTGTTGTCCCAACTTCAGTATGTCTGAGCAACTTGGCTTCTCTACTGTTTATTTTCCTCCTCCTGCTCATCATGCCCCTCCTCTTCCACACCTCACTTTCCCTCCTCCCCAACACTCATCTTACGCCCCTTCCTCTCCTCCCCTCCCCCTTATTTATTTATTTTTATTATTTATTATTAACTTTTATTTATTTAGCTATATGTATTAGCTTGTTTTTATATAGCCTGTCATGAAGTGTAATTTTTAGCATTATAGTGTAAATTGTGGTGTACTTTGTTTGTGTGTGTGTGTGGCCTTGTGCAAATTCTGCAACTTCTTTTCTGCTGCCTGTCTTGGCCAGGACTCCCTGTGAGAAGAGTTACTGTAACTCAATGGGACCTTCCTGGTGAAATAAAGGTTAAATAAAAAATAAAAAAAAGTATCTTCTCTCCCAGAGTCTCTTCTCTCCCACAGTCTCTTCTCAGCCAAAGTCTCTTCTCCCCCAGAGTCTCTTCTCTCCCAGAGTCTCCTCCCCCCCAGAGTCTCTTCTCTCCCAGAGTCTCCTCCCCCCCAGAGTCTCTTCCCCCCAGAGTCTCTTCTCCCCCAGAGTCTCTTCCCCCAAGAGTCTCTTCTCTCCCAGAGTCTCTTCTCTCCCAGAGTCTCTTCTCTCCCACAGTCTCTTCTCAGCCAAAGTCTCTTCTCCCCCAGAGTCTCTTCTCTCCCAGAGTCTCTTCTCTCCCACAGTCTCTTCTCTCCCACAGTCTCTTCTCTCCCAGAGTCTCTTCTCTCCCACAGTCTCTTCTCTCCCACAGTCTCTTCTCTCCCAGAGTCTCTTCTCAACCAAAGTCTCTTCTCCCCCAGAGTCTCTTCTCTCCCACAGTCTCTTCTCTCCCACAGTCTCTTCTCTCCCACAGTCTCTTCTCTCCCACAGTCTCTTCTCTCCAAGAGTCTCTTCCCCCTGAGCATCCAGGCTTGTTTGGGACAGAACTTAAGACAGGGGTCATCATGGACACCCTCTGCTGCTACAGTGCAGAGACAGAGAGGATTGTGGGTAGCCATTAGCAAGCAAAGCTACCTGACAGACATGGAGAACATATTGAGAACAAGGGGACAAGGAGAAGACATGTAAATTGTTTCAGCCACACTAGCGTTGTGTGGACAGGACATTCTGTTGTCCCAACTTCAGTATGTCTGAGCAACTTGGCTTCTCTACTGTTTATCTTCCTCCTCCTGCTCATCATGCCCCTCCTCCTCCACACCTCACTTTCCCTCCTCCCCAACACTCATCTTACGCCCCTTCCTCTCCTCCCCACCTCCTGCTTTTGGGACTTGGCCCATTGTCAACCAATCAGGAGAGTTTGGTTCTGTTTGAGTCTCGAGTCCGATACCGAGGGGAGAGGAGGGGGAGGGGTTATGTCTCCTTGTCAGGCTTGTTGATTGGCTTGCCCCCGTTCATGACCACTGGTTCGCTGGTGGAGCTTTTAGTGGGTGGGGCCCCGGCAGGTCTGGACGTAGCTTCAGCCACATCATGCAGTGAAGGTTCCCGGTACATCGCCACTGCAGAGACACAGGGGGGTAAGGAGCATGTGCGTTAACATCTTAACATATGAGTTAAAGCGTGTCTAAAGGGGTTAGGGGTGTGTGTCAATCCGTGCTGCATATGTGCGTGTGTACATGTGTCATGCATGTGGGTATGCGTACATGCATATGTACAGGCGTGTGTGTTACCTTCTATAGGTTTGGGCAGAAAGTGTGCTGCTGGTTTGGTCTTCTTCACTCGGTTGCCCTTCATGACTTGACCCTCCTTGTTGAGCCCCAGGAACCAGGCCCTTCCAGACTCCTGCTGCCTGTACAGCGTGGATGAGTAGATCACATAGTAGTTCTCAAACACAGACTCCTTAAATTTACACTCCGGGGTGAACAGCTCCTACACAGGCAGCAGAGAGGGAGTGGGAAAGAGGGAGAAGGACAGCAAAGACAGCAGTTAATAGAACGCTAATTCTGGGATGAGTTTGGACGTGACATTAGCCTGCTTTTTCTACCCTGCTAGCCAACCATCCAACCAGCCAACCAGTCATCCATCCAGCCAGCCAGCCAGCTAGCCAACCAACCATCCAGCCAACCATCCAGCCAACCATTCAGCCAGCCAACCAACCATCCAGCCATTCAACCATCCAGCCAGCCAACCATCCAGCCAAACAACCAACCATCCAGCCAGCCAACCAGGCAGTCAGCTAGCCAGCCATGTAGGGATATTGTCATTCTGAGCAGCTGTGCTCGTCTGGGTCCATCACTGTCTGGGTCTGTTGCCGAGAGATCCTCTCTCACCTGTGTGTGTGTTGCATTACTGTTCACTGTTGCCATGGAAATGATGTAGAAAGGATAGCGGGGCCTGAATCAGGCTGGGGGTGATTGAGTGCAGCCCTCACCACAGTGTTCAGTCTGCAGCCCTCACCAGTGTTCAGTCTGCAGGCCTCACCAGTGTTCAGTCTGCAGCCCTCACCAGTGTTCAGTCTGCAGGCCTCACCACAGTGTTCAGTCTGCAGCCCTCACCAGTGTTCAGTCTGCAGGCCTCACCAGTGTTCAGTCTGCAGCCCTCACCAGTGTTCAGTCTGCAGCCCTCACCAGGGTTCAGTCTGCAGGCCTCACTAGTGTTCAGTCTGCAGCCCTCACCAGTGTTCAGTCTGCAGGCCTCACCAGTGTTCAGTCTGCAGGCCTCACCAGTGTTCAGTCTGCAGCCCTCACCAGGGTTCAGTCTGCAGGCCTCACCATTGTTCAGTCTGCAGGCCTCACCAGTGTTCAGTCTGCAGGCCTCACCACAGTGTTCAGTCTGCAGGCCTCATCAGTGTTCAGTCTGCAGGCCTCACCACAGTGTTCAGTCTGCAGGCCTCACCAGTGTTCAGTCTGCAGGCCTCACCAGTGTTCAGTCTGCAGGCCTCACCAGTGTTCAGTCTGCAGGCCTCACCAGTGTTCATTCTGCAGCCCTCACCAGTGTTCATTATACAACCCTCCCCACAGTATTCAGTCTACAGCCCTCACCACAGTATTCAGTCTACAGCCATGATGACTTATGATCATAAGAATGGCCCAGTGAAAAACCCCATCCTCTCCCTCCAACCTCTCTCTACCTCTTCTCCAGTGTTGTAGAAGGTGCAGGTTTGAATTCCCCTCTGTCAGTGAACAAAAGCATTAGAGTGATCATTTGACTCACAGAAGAGTAGAGGAGCCCCTCTGCGTTAAGGGCGATGTACAGCGCTGTCTGCACTGACTGTATGGCCACCACACGAAGCCCCACCGGGATGAGGTTGAAGACAGCTGGAACACACACAACAACACACACACAGCAACATGTACCAACACACACACACACCAACACATGCACCAACACACACACCAAAACACACATGAGCACACACAGCAACAAACAAACAAACACATGAGCAGAAGCACACATACTCAAGAACACAAACTCCACCACAAACGCACATATACAAGAATACACACAAATTACCGCACGCACACACAGTTAGACAAATAAAAGGCAGAATGTCCGTGTGTAGCTTATGTGTGACTGTTTGTGTGTGTGTGTGTGTGTCAGTAAAGGGGTGTGTGTTAAAACATAAATACCAAATGTCCTCGAGTCAGATCTGTCACACTGAACTCACGCTGCACAATGTTATTATCTTGTACTGAAGGAAGGTGAAAGGGAGCGATGTGTGTGTCTGCAGATGTGTGTGTCTCTAGATGTGTGTGTCTGCAGATGTGTGTGTCTCTAGATGTGCGTGTCTGCCAGATGTGTGTGTCTGCAGATGTGCGTGTCTGCAGATGTGTGTGTCTCTAGATGTGCGTGTCTGCCAGATGTGTGTGTCTGCAGATGTGCGTGTCTGCAGATGTGCGTGCCTGCAGATGTGTGTGTCTGCAGATGTGTGTGTCTGCAGATGTGTGTGTCTCTAGATGTGTGTGTCTGCAGATGTGTGTGTCTGCAGATGTGTGTGTCTCTAGATGTGTGTGTCTGCAGATGTGTGTGTCTGCAGATGTGTGTGTCTCTAGATGTGTGTGTCTCTAGATGTGCGTGTCTGCAGATGTGCGTGCCTGCAGATGTGTGTGTCTCTAGATGTGTGTGTCTGCAGATGTGTGTGTCTCTAGATGTGTGTGTCTGCAGATGTGTGTGTCTGCAGATGTGTGTGTCTGCAGATGTGTGTGTCTCTAGATGTGTGTGTCTGCAGATGTGTGTGTCTGCAGATGTGTGTGTCTCTAGATGTGTGTGTCTGCAGATGTGTGTGTCTGCAGATGTGTGTGTCTCTAGATGTGTGTGTCTGCAGATGTGTGTGTCTGCAGATGTGTGTGTCTGCAGATGTGTGTGCAGACATAGTTGTCCTCACAGGAGTTTGTGGCATCATCTTTGGTCCCATCCATGTGCCCTTCTGAGTTCATCTGCAGGTAGAATCCTTGCCTGCAGTACAGCCTGGTCACAATCCCCTTCAGCTGAAGATCTGAGACAAGGTTATGTGTGTGTGTGTTAGAAGGCTAGATAGTTATCTGTAAATCCACACACGCACACACATCCTCAAAGGGCATAAGCTGCTTGGGCAGGTATGGGCAGGGCTTGTTACTATGGTAACACACTGTCATCATTTCCACCATCGTGTCATCTCGAATTCTTGCAAGGGTTACCATGGCTACACAATCACACACTCAAGTGTGTCTACTAACAAGGCTTTCCCCACTCACTGGTGGTGTTGATTAACATCCTCCAGATGCTATAGATCTACAGTAGACAGACAATCCCTGTTCAACTGATTTGCATACAGGCCTCTTAGTACTCCAATATTTTCCAGCCACTTTAAATGCTAAGGGAGTTTTGTAACGTATTTCTTACAGCACATATTTTTGTATATCATTGAATATTAAATGAAAACACAGGCGTCCAGCTCCCTGTCTCACTTCCCTCAACTCTACAGCTGTTCACTGTTACACTCACCCAGAAAAGGATGACGCTGACCCACTTACAGAAGAGAGGAAGAAAGGTAATGTGCTTTAAGAACGACAAGAGGGGGTGAGACACAGAGAGGAGAGATATAGAGGAGAGATATAGAGGAGAGATATAGAGAGATGAGAAAGAGAAGGAGACAGAGTCTTCAATTAACACTGTCCTGTCTCCCTCATTCAGCAAACACACTTCTCCACAAACTCAGTACACATTCTGACCCCCCAACTCAACCATGAACAGTAGTAGCAACACAACATGCTCAAATCATTATCCCAATACGTGTCCCATATTCTGTTGTCCATGGCTTACATTTTTAAGAATGACAAATTTAAGTTATCAGAATTCTGTCTCAACTGAAAATTTTCATCTACCTTCTCATCTACCTCAATGTTACCAGGGCAATATTCCCATCTACTGAGATTCCCACATTATGTCTGTTACTAGGGAAACTAGTCCAGGATTCCCTTATCAAAGGGGTTGCCATGGAGACTGCCTGAGGATTCCAGTGTCTGATTTTCCTTCCAGGGAGCAGGTATCCCCTGACAACACCCCCCTCACATCCTAGAAACTCTGAACTATCGCCACTCTAGTAAACTGTGTGTTAATACTAGAGGTGCTGTCTGGCAGGATAGTTTACTGTCTGGGAATACTAGAGGTGCTGTCTGGCAGGATAGTTTACTGTCTGTGAATACTAGAGGTGCTGTCTGGCAGGATAGTTTACTGTCTGTGAATACTAGAGGTGCTGTCTGGCAGGATAGTTTACTGTCTGGGAATACTAGAGGGGCTGTCTGGCAGGATAGTATACTGTCTGGGAATACTAGAGGTGCTGTCTGGCAGGATAGTTTACTGTCTGGGAATACTAGAGAGGGGCTGTCTGGCAGGATAGTATACTGTCTGGGAATACTAGAGGTGCTGTCTGGCAGGATAGTATACTGTCTGGGAATACTAGAGGTGCTGTCTGGCAGGATAGTATACTGTCTGGGAATACTAGAGGGGCTGTCTGGCAGGATAGTATACTGTCTGGGAATACTAGAGGGGCTGTCTGGCAGGATAGTATACTGTCTGGGAATACTAGAGGGGCTGTCTGGCAGGATAGTATACTGTCTGGGAATACTAGAGGTGCTGTCTGGCAGGATAGTATACTGTCTGGGAATACTAGAGGGGCTGTCTGGCAGGATAGTATACTGTCTGGGAATACTAGAGGGGCTGTCTGGCAGGATAGTATACTGTCTGGGAATACTAGAGGTGCTGTCTGGCAGGATAGTATACTGTCTGGGAATACTAGAGGTGCTGTCTGGCAGGATAGTATACTGTCTGGGAATACTAGAGGTGCTGTCTGGCAGGATAGTATACTGTCTGGGAATACTAGAGGTGCTGTCTGGCAGGATAGTATACTGTCTGGGAATACTAGAGGTGCTGTCTGGCAGGATAGTATACTGTCTGGGAATACTAGAGGTGCTGTCTGGCAGGATAGTATACTGTCTGGGAATACTAGAGGTGCTGTCTGGCAGGATAGTATACTGTCTGGGAATACTAGAGGTGCTGTCTGGCAGGATAGTATACTGTCTGGGAATACTAGAGGTGCTGTCTGGCAGGATAGTATACTGTCTGGGAATACTAGAGGTGCTGTCTGGCAGGATGGATGAAAAGTGGGGCTGATGGACAGAACAAATAGGGAAGAGAGTAGCATCTACCAGAAACCCAAAGGAATATTCATTGTGATAAACAAATGAAAGAGTGCAGAGATCTGTCCCTGAACAAACACATCAACTCTCTTTCTCTCCTTTTGAACTCACTCACATTCCAATTAGAGAAGCCATACATTTCAAGTAACTGTGAGTGTGAGTGTGTGTGTGTGTTATTTACCATCTCTGTCAACACACAGCTTTTACAGATTGATATTACTGGCAGAAACAAAATGGCTGTCCCCACAATGAGGAGCAACAGACTATTAGTGCTGCTGTTCCCGCCACACTTCATCTTTACAAAATGACATTTCAATGTGACACTCACACACTACATGTCGAAAGATAAGCCTTCATGCAAATCTCCAACACCCCTTTTTGACAACACATATTAGTTGTTTAACCTGGCATTTGGTGGCTCTATAGTTGATAACTCAACAAACCACCTTATTTCAGATTTATTTCAAAGAGATTCTGAAAAATAACTACTTTTAAGTTCAACTTATTTTCCTCTACTTATAAATGAACATATTCGCACAAAATAGAGAAGATCGTATTGACAATTCAATTGATTCTGAGATGCGTAACTGGAGCCTTATCTTGACACCATGAATCAACAGGACAGCTGCCTCACAGGTTCCCTGCATTAATAATAATATTCATATATTTGTTTGATAGGAAATGTGTATATTTAAATTATATGTTATTTACCTATTTAATAATATGTGTTATGTGTAATAATGTTATGCATACATAACATATATAATAATAGTTTATATATCATATGTAATAAATTATAAAGTAAGCCAAGATGTTTTAAAAAACAAAACAAACTGCTAAAATGTAGCAGACACGTATACCAAACAACTCTGGATGCTCGTGCGTAATGACATCGTAATGACATTTGTCTATGTCCACGCGCCTCCCGCGCTCTACCTCTGTCCACACCTTGTCTCCTCAGCCTCCTCTTCTTCAGACCAAATATTCTCACTTTGGAGAAGATGTCGATCAGATTCCCGTTACAAACACCTGGATTCTTGCTCGGACTTTTTCTTCGCCTGTGAGTCTGTGGCCGGTGTGTGTGTTGCTCTCTTGCCTGTCTCTTCTGTCGGATCAACCCGCTCGCGATCGCTGCCATGTTTCAACCGAAACAAACGGAAAAAGAAAACAACCGAGTCCCCGCGAGCTTCAGAGCAGACACCTCACGCGCCTTGCTCAGTCCGTGACTACAGACCCATAATTGTGTCGACAATTCCTATATTCCTATGTTCACCCGTCAGTAATAAATATCGACACAACGCAATAAAGTCCACATTTCTGCAGATACATATAAAGTATAATCATACTTATCATCATTTGGCATAAAAACAATAGTTTTTGTCATAACTTCAAAATGTCATTGCCGCCTCTGGTTTTCAGAACTGTCATAATGTTCGCTGTCCGTTCTTGCCATGTCATGATTGCTCAGTTAACATTAACGGATGTTTGAAATCACAATCCCCGAAATTAGGAGAGCCGCAAATAAATGATAAAGCCGGCCAGCCTTAAGTATCCTTAATCTATATCCGCTGGCAATGGTTCATCCTTCATTATTATCTCTCCTCAGTCAGTGACGGATCCCAAACCATGAGGAGTCACCTGGACGTGCTGGACACTCAGAATGGAACTGTGGCTAGTGAAGGACGCGCAGGCAGCAGGGCTCTATCGGGTGGGGCTCAAAGAATCAGAGAGGGAAAGAGGGAGAGAGAGAGGGAGGGAGAATAAGGGAGGGGGAGAGAGAGAGAGAGAGTAAGGGAGGGGGAGAGAGAGAGAAAAAGGGAGGGAGAGAGAGGAAGGGAGGGAGAGAGAGAGAAGAAGGGAGGGAGAGATGGAGAAGGGAGGGAGGGAGAGGAAGGGAGGGAGAGAGAGAGGGGGGAAGAGGAAGGGAGAGAGAGAAAGAGGGAGAAGAAGGGATGGAGGGAGAGGGGAAGTGAGGGAGGAAGGGAGAGAGGGAGTGAGAAGGAGAGAGGGAGGCAGAGAGAGAGGGAGAGACAGAGAAAGAGGGACAGAGACAGAGAGGAAGAGAGAAAGAAGAGGTGGGGGCGGGGGTCGTACGCGATGCCCATGCTCGCTTATTTCCAGAAGTCTATAACATTTCTCCGTCTCTTCTATAAGCAGATAATGCAGCACCGGAAAACTGACTTTGAGATAAAGGTCAACAATTCTGAACCAAAACTCTCCAAGGTTCTTACAGGTTCTTACAGGTGGAACACGGTTCCGCGCTTCACCAGAACAGTTTCTAAAACATAATTTTGCATCTGGGTGCTTCAATGATCAGCCTACCACATCTACCGGAGAGAAAGATTGACGCTCAGCATTCAGAGCTGTACTCTACTCTGAACATCTTTAATGATGGAACCCCCAGTAGGACAGCCACAGCAGGGCTGAGGACTGTAGATCTGGTTTCTCTGACTAGACTGCAGCCCTTCATGGTACCATGCGCTACAGGTTAGCGTTTATCTTAAGATAGCTGAGGTTAGGCTTTCAAGGTAACCAGAGTGACTCCAGTCTTCCTGGTGGGTTCATATTGATGACCAAAGCCTTCTGGCAGCTCGGGGACTCAGTCTCATCTTAACCTGGTCCCTTCACTGGCTACATTTGCAGTTAAAAAATTGCATGAACAAGTAGGATACCTGATTCACCAGAAGGATAAATAGAGGTTGTGTATGTCGTCTCTAAGCTAACGTAGTAGCACACGCTGTTTTTAAAAATGTTTAGGGCGGAAATTACATAGGTACTAGGCACAATGTGTGTGAGAGAGAGAGTGTGTGTGTGAGAGAGAGTGTGTGTGAGAGTGAAATTTTTAAATAAGCTGTTCAGAAGAAGAAAGTAATGTTTGTCCACTTGGAGGCGCCAGAGGGTTCAATATTCTATGAGCTGAGCTCTCTGTCTCAAACACACACACACACACTCATACATACACACACACACACACACACACAAACACTGCAGAAGCTGCGACGGGTCACAATGTCCGCCAGAGACACCAGTTGCTGTTTGGTCACAATAACAGATCACAGGTCACAATAGCAGGTCACAATAACAGGTCACAATAACAGGTCACAATAGCAGGTCACAATAACAGGTCACAGGTCACAATAACAGGTCACAATAACAGGTCACAGTTCACAGTTACAGGTCACAATAGCAGGTCACAGTAACAGGTCACAATAACAGGTCACAGTTCACAGTTACAGGTCACAATAGCAGGTCACAATAGCAGGTCACAGTAACAGGTCACAATAACAGATCACAGGTCACAATAGCAGGTCACAATAACAGGTCACAATAACAGGTCACAATAGCAGGTCACAATAACAGGTCACAGGTCACAATAACAGGTCACAATAACAGGTCACAGTTCACAGTTACAGGTCACAATAGCAGGTCACAGTAACAGGTCACAATAACAGGTCACAGTTCACAGTTACAGGTCACAATAGCAGGTCACAGTAACAGGTCACAATAACAGGTCACAGGTCACAAAAGCAGGTCACAGTTACAGGTCACAATAACAGGTCACAGGTCACAATAACAGGCCACAGTTCACAGTTACAGGTCACAATAGCAGGTCACAATAACAGGTCACAATAACAGGTCACAGGTCACAGTTACAGGTCACAATAACAGGTCACAGTAACAGTTGAGTTGTATCGCCAGAAACAACTATCTCTGCATCCTGTCCACTCCACTCCTGCATGTTCAATGTTCTATGAGCTGAGCTCTGTCTCAAACACACACACACACACTCATACATACACACACATAAACACACACAAACACTGTAGAAGCTGCGACGGGTCACAATGCCCACCAGAGACACCAGTTGCTGTTTGGTCACAATAACAGGTCACAGGTCACAAAAGCAGGTCACAGTAACAGGTACAATAACAGGTCACAGGTCACAATAACAGGTCACAATAACAGGTCACAATAACAGGTCACAGGTCACAGTTACAGGTCACAATAACAGGTCACAGGTCACAATAACAGGTCACAGTAACAGCTGAGTTGTATCGCCAGAAACAACTATCTCTGCATCCTGTCCACTCCACTCCTGCATCCTGTCCACTCCACTCCTGCATCTTGTCCACTCCACTCCTGCATCCTGTCTACTCCACTCCTCCCGTCTCCTCTCTCTTCTCTTTTCCTCTTCTCCTTTCCTTTCTCTACCCAACTAAAACCTTTTACTTAACTGACTTAACCCTCCTCCTCCTCTCTCAAGGCCCATGTTTTCAAGCTGAGGTTTCACTGTGTTAACATGCATCTCCAAACACAATCACACTATGCTGTGGGTTAGGAACACACTGTGTGCTGTTTTAGGTCACACAAATGTACACAGATAACTAGATATCTGTCCTACATAGTTAACCCTCCCAGTACAGGCTGTCAAATTGATTGTGTTTATTGAACAACAGCAAATGAGGTGGACTTTCGTCTACGACACGGTAACTAGGAGACAGCCGGACGACATGGTAACTGAAGACAGCCTGACGACACGGTAACTAGGAGACAGCCTGAGGACATGGTAACTAGGAGACAGCCTGACGACACGGTAACTATAGGAGACAGCCTGACTACACGGTAACTAGGAGACAGCCTGACGACATGGTACCTAAGAGACAGCCGGACGACGACAAGGTAACTAGGAGACAGCCTGACGACACGGTAACTAAAGACAGCCTGACGACACGGTAACTAGGAGACAGCCTGATGACACGGTAACTAAGAGACAGCCTGATGACATGATAACTAGGAGACAGCCTGACGACACGGTAACTAGGAGACAGCCTGACGACACGGTAACTAGGAGACAGCCTGAGGACATGGTAACTAGGAGACAGCCTGACGACACGGTAACTAGGAGACAGCCTGAGGACATGGTAACTAGGAGACAGCCTGACGACACGGTAACTATAGGAGACAGCCTGACTACACGGTAACTAGGAGACAGCCTGACGACATGATAACTAGGAGACAGCCTGACGACACGGTAACTAGGAGACAGCCTGACGACACGGTAACTAAGAGACAGCCTGACAACACGGTAACTAGGAAAAAGCCTGACAACACGGTAACTAGGAGACAGCTTGACTACAAGGTAACTAAGAGACAGCCTGACGACGACAAGGTAACTAGGAGACAGCCTGACGACTAGGAGACAGCCTGACAACAAGGTAACTAGGAGACAGTGATCCAAGCCACAGCAAGCAGACAGAGAGGAGCTACAGACTAGTAGGCAAGAGGGAAATTCCCAATAAAAAATCTGACCTCTAATTAACAGCCGAACAAGGTCTGAAAAAGTTGTATGAAGCCTGGGAGGCAGGGACAGCACATTGTAGCCTACACGTTTTTTGGCTTTTTAATAATGTAATGTTTTTTGTTGTAGTACCTTTCTCTCTCTTTTTTACTCACAAACACTCACACAGGTTACAGCTGCAATAGCGAGGTCTACACAAATAACTTATTCTCATCCCCTCTCCTCCTCTCCTCCCGATCAGTTACTTCACAACTGCAACTGCAGATCCAACATGACAGCAACCCTAACCTGGACCCTACAAGCAGTATTGCGGGTTACACACACACACATCAACAGCTGCGCGTGCGCGCAAAACACACACAAAGGGGGTATTTTCTCTCTACCAACTCACCAGTTGGGTTATTGGTTGTCTTGTGACTCCTACCACAGAGGCACTGCAGCATATGCGATCCTTTGCTGAAAATCTTCAAAAAAAAACTCCTGAATGTGGTGGAGGAGCTCAGCAGCCTAGACACCCGCATGGGGACTCGGTCTGGTTCGGCTCAGTTCGATGACTCGGCCAGACTTCCTGCACCATAGATGAGAGCAAGAGAGGCTCCTTTTCTGCGTCGGCGCCCTGCTGCAGAAACGCGCCGTTGTACCTCGAGATGAAGGCAGGAATCTCCGCGTGCCGCTCCGCGTGCTGCTCCTACCTTACCGCCTGGCCCGCGCGCCAGAAGCCCAAACACGCTCTTTAGATCCCATCTGCCGCACGAGGGAAGCGCTGCTGCAGACAGACATGCGGTGCTAGCGTGAACACGGCGAAACGCATGAGGTTTCTGGACAAAAAAACATCGCATATTAGTTTGCTTTAGTACTTGGAAAAGGTTGCAAGTGGATTCGGTCTGTCCGTTAACAAGCCGGTAGACAAGGTATAAGCAGAGGCTCCCAGAAAACAACACATAAAACCCAATCCCGTAAACCAGTACCGGTTCCGTGTAATGCAAATCACAGATCCATTATTTTCTTTCTGTTTCTTTAAAAATATATATTTCACATTAAACCCAAGTTTCTCTCTATTTCCCTGACCTGCAGGTGTTTCTGAGGTGGTGAAGAAGCTCACTGTCCTTTGAAAACTAGAACGTATCCTGTAGAAACGTGTGTTCCCGTAATGCCTCTGCGAGGGGAGGGAGGGGGGGGGGGGGGGGGGGGGGGGGGGGGGGAGGCTCGCGTTCTCTCGAGCTCAGTCATTCCAACGTTCTGATTCGCATTTCCTCACGTGACAGGGGGTTAGGTTACTTAAGTTTCACCTGGTAGAAAGGGGCGATGATGTCACAGCTTCTGCTGAGGAGGAGGAGATGATCTCACAGCTTCTGCTGAGGAGGAGGAGATGATCTCACAGCTTCTGCTGAGGAGGAGGAGATGATCTCACAGCTTCTGCTGAGGAGGAGGAGATGATCTCACAGCTTCTGATGAGGAGGAGGAGATTATGTCACAGCTTCTGATGAGGAGGAGATGATCTCACAGCTTCTGATGAGGAGGAGGAGATGATGTCACAGCTTCTGATGAGGAGAAGATGATCTCACAGCTTCTGCTGAGGAGGAGGAGATGATGTCACAGCTTCTGCTGAGGAGGAGGAGATGATGTCACAGCTTCTGCTGAGGAGGAGGAGATGATGTCACAGCTTCTGCTGAGGAGGAGGAGATGATCTCACAGCTTCTGATGAGGAGGAGGATATGATGTCACAGCTTCTGATGAGGAGGAGGAGATGATGTCACAGCTTCTGATGAGGAGGAGGAGATGATGTCACAGCTTCTGATGAGGAGGAGGAGAAGAACAGGATGTTGCAGAAGTTCTATCAGGAGGCCTTCGACAGGGAAGTAGACAGATTAACTAAACAGGAAAGAAAGCTTCTGCTGAGGAGGAGGAGATGATGTCACAGCTTCTGCTGAGGAGGAGGAGATGATGTCACAGCTTCTGCTGAGGAGGAGGAGATGATGTCACAGCTTCTGCTGAGGAGGAGGAGATGATCTCACAGCTTCTGATGAGGAGGAGGATATGATGTCACAGCTTCTGATGAGGAGGAGGAGATGATGTCACAGCTTCTGATGAGGAGGAGGAGATGATGTCACAGCTTCTGATGAGGAGGAGGAGATGATGTCACAGCTTCTGATGAGGAGGAGGAGAAGAACAGGATGTTGCAGAAGTTCTATCAGGAGGCCTTCGACAGGGAAGTAGACAGATTAACTAAACAGGAAAGAGAGGAGAGTATGGAGAGGTTGGGGGGGGGAAAGGGGGAGAGAGGGAAAGGGAGAAAGGGATGGAGAGGTAGAGGGAGGGAGAGAGAGGGGGAGAGGGGGAGAGGGAGGGGGATAGAGGGAGAGGGAGGGAGAGAGAGGGGGAGAGAGGGGGAGAGGGAGGGAGGGATGGAGAGGTAGGGGGAGGGAAAGAGGGACAGGGGACGAGAGGGACAGGGAGAGAGGGGGAGAGAGGGAGATGGAGGGAGGGGGATAAATGGAGAGGGAGGGGGAGAGAGGGGGAGAGAGGGAGATGGAGGGAGGGGGGTAAAGGGAGAGGGAGGGAGAGAGAGGGGGAGATGGAGAGGAGAGTATGGAGAGAAGGAGGCAGAGACAGAAAAAAAGAGTATACTGTACACATTATTGTTGGTTTCTCACGATGTATGTTTCATCATCTATAAACCTGTTATGTTCGGGGTCTATCACGTTGCTATGCTCAGTGACCCCACCCAACAAGTAGGCCTACTGCAATATAAAATATAAATATTCACAATAAAATGAAACATATTTATTATAAAGAATACATTATAATCAAATAAAACATTTTGTAATTGAGCATTGTACACAGTGACATAGTGACCAGTACAGGTGTGGAGGGTTCTGCTGTTGAGGATCTACAGATGAGCCTGATGAAAGTTAAGCAGTAGGATATTATGTTTGTATTATATTATTATATGAACTCCCTGTATACCTCCTGAATCAAGGGTTAGAATTATTCATAGTAAATCAATTTTTAATAATTAATGTTCATGTCTACTGGAAGCAGCGCCAATCTATAAAAAGAATGAAACGATGATCCAGTAACCTTCGATAAGACAGCGCCACCTGCTGGCTACTCAACATAACCACATTCACGGTGTTCGAGACAAACCTAAAACAGAAATGACAGCTTCTTCTTTACTGCTGCTTCCATGTTAGTTATTTCTTCATTCCAGCAGGATTAAGTTCACAAAACCTTTTAAGTTCATTTTCAAGAACAACTATTCACAAATATTTATCAGCGCTGATAGGGTTAACAGCTTCTGAAGCGCGTCACATCTGATGGCCCAATCAGATTTAAGAAAGGTCGAGGATGCGGAAGTCAGATGGATGTTTGTTCTCATCTCTTGCAGATTTCCAGCTGTAAATTCATTTGAACAGTGTTATATAGTTTACAGTTATAGTTATATAGTTTGCTTCTTGTACTTTAGGTTGAACAGTGTTAATATAGTTTTCTTCTTATACTTTAGGTTGAACAGTGTTATATACTTGATGCTGATCACATCCACTTTGCTTCCACTACATTATTGGCTTCCTAGTGTCTTGTTAAAGTAAGTGGAGCTAATTGCGATGCGTGTCTCTTACATTTACATGTAGTTATTTAACAGGATATTTCCCTCCTAGTGCTGCTGGTCTGATAAACTAATAGAAGCTGTTTGAACTGTTGAAGTGTTTACCTGCACATTGAAACCAGCTGGGACACACACACACACACACACACACACACACTAACACACTAACTAGGAGATACACACTCTAACTAAGACACACACTAACTAAGATACACACTCTAAGAGATAGACACTAACTAAGACACACACTCTAAGACACACACTAACTAAGACACACACTCTAACTAAGACACACACTAACTAAGATACACACTCTAACTAAGATACACACTCTAACTAAGACACACACTAACTAAGATACACACTCTAACTAAGACACACACTCTAAGATACACACTAACTAAGATACACACTCTAACTAAGATACACACTCTAACTAAGACACACACTCTAAGACACACAAACTAAGAGGCACACACACTAACTAAGACACACACACTAACTAAGACACACACTCTAAGAGATACACACTCTAACTAAGACACACACTCTAAGAGATACACACACTAACTAAGACACACACTCTAAGAGATACACACTCTAACTAAGACACACACTCTAAGAGATACACACTCTAACTAAGACACACACTCTAAGAGATACACACACTAACTAAGACACACACTCTAAGAGATACACACTCTAACTAAGACACACACTCGTCATCTCCAGCTCATCCGGTCATGCGCAGAGGGTGTCTCGCCCACGTCACTACAAACTCACCCGCGCAACAACGAAGATATCTGATTGGTTGGTGGGAAGTCTTGATTCTAAGGAGTTTAACCAGCTCAGCCTGCTTCTGCACCTGACAGCAGAATGGGATCACCTCAGATGTTTTTTACATCTATTATTATATTAGCATATTAGCGTTAGCATGTCCCATGTTGCCAGTTCTACAACACATCTGCAGTTTCTTGTATTGTAGATCCAGTACTGTCAATCAGAGGGGGCAGCCATGTCTGCAGACTCAGGCCACCTGCACTGCCATGCCTGCCAGCTGGACTTCAAAAGCCACTCTGCCCACCTGACACATGTGGCCAACACACACCCCACCCACCTGGACAGCCTGCCTGTGGGTCGCCTGGGAAACGCAGTGTTCTACCAGCCCACAGCCAGACTGTTCCACTGCTCGCTCTGCTTCTACACATCCAACTACTACCCTCAGATCTACGACCACCTGCTGGCCAGCCACTGCCTCTCAGAGAAGGGGAGGGAGAAGGGAGAGATGTTGAAAGAAGGAGAGAGAGAGAAAGGTGAGGTGGAGGAGGGAGAGATGTTGAAAGAAGGAGAGAGAGAGAAGGGAGAGGTGGAGGAGGGAGAGATGTTGAAAGAAGGAGAGAGAGAGAAGGGTGAGGTGGAGGAGGGAGAGATGTTGAAAGGAGAGAGAGTGAAGGGAGAGGTGGAGGAGGGAGAGATGTTGAAAGAAGGAGAGAGAGTGAAGGGAGAGGTGGAGGAGGGAAAGATGTTGAAAGAAGGAGAGAGAGAGAAGGGAGAGGTGGAGGAGGGAGAGATGTTGAAAGAAGGAGAGAGAGAGAAGGGAGAGATGGAGGAGGGAGAGATGTTGAAAGAAGGAGAGAGAGAGAAGGGAGAGGTGGAGGAGGGAGCTGAGCCAGATGATGTGAAAGATGGAGAACAGAAGGTGGAGGATGAAGATGCCCTGAACAGCAGCTCTCAGACGCAGGAGGACGAAGGAGAGAGGAAAGACTCCTGCGACGTGTCCCTCAATAGACCAGCGACCATCTTAAAGGACGCAGATGAGGATGAGGATGAAGCTATAGACCCGACACAAGAGCAGCAGGAGCGTGAGGTGCTGGACAGGTACAGTTTGTACTCAGGAAACCGCCATGTCTGTCGGCTGTGTGGCTGGAAGTCCAAGATGAAAGGTTTCATCATGAGTCACATTGTGCGCTCCCACAACGTACCCAAGCCTTTCTCCTGCCAGCACTGTGAGCGCAGCTACATCCTGCAGAGTCAGTTGAACAGCCACACCAGCCTGTGGCACCGCCAAGGACTCTACCAGTGTCCCTTCTGCCTGTTCAGCTCTGATGTACTGCGGGGAATGAGACGCCACTGCACTCGCTGCAGCACCAGGATGGAAGAAGAGGGCAGCGAGGGGGCACCAGGCTAGAGGGCAGCGAGGGGGCACCAGGCTGGAGAGAGAGGGCAGCGAGGGGGCACCAGGCTGGAGAGAGAGGGCAGTGAGGGGGCACCAGGCTAGCTGGCAGCGAGGGGGTACCAGGCTGGAGAGAGAGGGCAGTGAGGGGGCACCAGGCTAGAGGGCAGCGAGGGGGCACCAGGCTGGAGAGAGAGGGCAGTGAGGGGGCACCAGGCTAGATGGCAGCGAGGGGGTACCAGGCTGGAGAGAGAGGGCAGCGAAGGGGGCACCAGGCTGGAGAGAGAGGGCAGCGAGGGGGCACCAGGCTATAGGGCAGCGAGGGGGTACCAGGCTGGAGAGAGAGGGCAGCGAGGGGGCACCAGGGGTTTTATAAAGCTTTCTCAACTCTCTCAATTCTACAACTGGAGACAATCTGTGCTAATAAAATTGTATTCATAAAAGTAGTTCACTTTCCATCTCTTTATCAAAAGTCTAAAATGAAACATTTGAAAACCAAATAATCCAACATAAATGGTGTTTTACAGGCGATAGATCAAATCACATTTGATTTGCAAAGCACCTTTTTTTTTTACACGTCACAAGGGGCTTCACATTACAACTTTAATACACACAGAAGCTCAACAGATGCTAGAGCAGCTGTCCATCATGACTCGCTCATCTCCAAGAAACACACACCTGGCCTCCCTGCCATGATGTATAATTAATGTGTCATTGGAGCTGAAGTACCAGCAAGGTGCAGCTTCAGCTTGACTAGAGACCATTCAGAACTCATCTGTCTGTCTGCAGGAGAAGAACTAAGGCAGATAAAACACAGAACAGGTAGGTGAGATATGTGTTCTGGTAGCAGAATCATCCAGTTAACTGACTACTGTAATTAACTTACAGTCAGAGGCATGATGATAGTGATGGACGACCGGTTAACATGTTTGATTACATGCAAACCTAGTAGTTTACATACAAGCTAGCCTAGCCACTATGTTCTGTAGGCTATATCACAAACTAGTGTTGCTTTTCCACTTCCTTATTGCTAAAGTTAAGTAACGGCTATGCCTACCTATAATTCATTGTATTAGACATATATACATTTGGGATTCAATTGAAATCCATGATTTAATTATGAAAAATTTACTTTTTGGATGGAAGGGCCATTGTTCCGGGTATTTCTTGCTGTGGTGCCTGGAGGTTCAGCTGCTGTGCAGGATATCATGGATCTAGCCTGCATGGGTGAGTGATGCACAGAGTAGGTGTGAGCAGCCTTGTTGAACCTTGTGTGTCTGTGGGCTCTCCTGATGTGTCTGTGGGCTCTCCTGATGTGTCTGTGGGCTCTCCTGATGTGTCTGTGGGCTCTCCTGATGTGATGTTTCTGTGGGCTCTCCTGATGTTTCTGTGGACTCTCCTGATGTGTCTGTGGGCTCTCCTGATGTGTCTGTGGGCTCTCCTGATGTGATGTTTCTGTGGGCTCTCCTGATGTGTCTGTGGGCTCCCCTGATGTGTCTGTGGGCTCTCCTGATGTGTCTGTGGGCTCCCCTGATGTGTCTGTGGGCTCCCCTGATGTGTCTGTGGGCTCCCCTGATGTGTCTGTGGGCTCCCCTGATGTGTCTGTGGGCTCTCCTGATGTGTCTGTGGGCTCCCCTGATGTGTCTGTGGACTCCCCTGATGTGTCTGTGGACTCCCCTGATGTGTCTGTGGGCTCCCCTGATGTGTCTGTGGGCTCCCCTGATGTGTCTGTGGGCTCCCCTGATGTGTCTGTGGGCTCCCCTGATGTGTCTGTGGGCTCTCCTGATGTGTCTGTGCTCTCGCTCTGTAAGATGGCTTCAACAAGGTTCGCCCAGCTGTCTACCGTGCTGCACTAAAGCTCCGCTCTCTTCAGAAGCTCTGCCACAGTGAGTCACAGCCTGGTGTGTGTGTGTGTGTGTGTATGTCTGTGTTTACGAGTGTCAATATGTTGATACTAACATTAACATGGGTTCAAAGCAGTGTATAGCTGACACAGTGTGTTGCAGTGCACATGCTGACTCTGAAGGAAGTACTTCCTGCCTTGCGCCTACTGTCTGGAGGCGGGGCCCTACTGTCTGGAGGCGGGGCCCAGCTCACCAAGCAGGAAGTGATGCTGTGCATTAACAGGATGTTCCAAACTGTGTCTGAGGAACTGCCAGACCAGGTAGTGAACGAGGCCCCTGAGCAGATCTGCAGACTCCTTTACCGCCTCTACGACAGGTCCGTACATGTACACACACACACACACACACATACACACACAGAGACAGGTCAGTCTTCTCCAGACTGAATCAGAGCTGTGTTCTAGGGAGCAGACTGAATCAGAGCTGTGTTCTAGGGAGCAGACTGAATCAGAGCTGTGTTCTAGGGAGCAGACTGAATCAGAGCTGTGTTCTAGGGAACAGACTGAATCAGAGCTGTGTTCTAGGGAACAGACTGAATCAGAGCTGTGTTCTGGGGAGCAGACTGAATCAGAGCTGTGTTCTGGGGAGCAGACTGAATCAGAGCTGTGTTCTGGGGAGCAGACTGAATCAGAGCTGTGTTCTAGGGAGCAGACTGAATCAGAGCTGTGTTCTGGGGAGCAGACTGAATCAGAGCTGTGTTCTGGGGAGCAGACTAAATCAGAGCTGTGTTCTGGGGAGCAGACTGAATCAGAGCTGTGTTCTAGGGAGCAGACTGAATCAGAGCTGTGTTCTAGGGAGCAGACTAAATCAGAGCTGTGTTCTGGGGAGCAGACTGAATCAGAGCTGTGTTCTGGGGAGCAGACTAAATCAGAGCTGTGTTCTGGGGAGCAGACTGAATCAGAGCTGTGTTCTAGGGAGCAGACTGAATCAGAGCTGTGTTCTAGGGAGCAGACTGAATCAGAGCTGTGTTCTAGGGAGCAGACTGAATCAGAGCTGTGTTCTGGGGAGCAGACTGAATCAGAGCTGTGTTCTGGGGAGCAGACTGAATCAGAGCTGTGTTCTGGGGAGCAGACTGAATCAGAGCTGTGTTCTGGGGAGCAGACTGAATCAGAGCTGTGTTCTGGGGAGCAGACTGAATCAGAGCTGTGTTCTAGGGAGCAGACTGAATCAGAGCTGTGTTCTGGGGAGCAGACTGAATCAGAGCTGTGTTCTAGGGAGCAGACTGAATCAGAGCTGTGTTCTGGGGAGCAGACTGAATCAGAGCTGTGTTCTAGGGAGCAGACTGAATCAGAGCTGTGTTCTGGGGAGCAGACTGAATCAGAGCTGTGTTCTAGGGAACAGACTGAATCAGAGCTGTGTTCTGGGGAGCAGACTAAATCAGAGCTGTGTTCTGGGGAGCAGACTGAATCAGAGCTGTGTTCTAGGGAGCAGACTGAATCAGAGCTGTGTTCTAGGGAGCAGACTAAATCAGAGCTGTGTTCTGGGGAGCAGACTGAATCAGAGCTGTGTTCTGGGGAGCAGACTAAATCAGAGCTGTGTTCTGGGGAGCAGACTGAATCAGAGCTGTGTTCTGGGGAGCAGACTGAATCAGAGCTGTGTTCTAGGGAGCAGACTGAATCAGAGCTGTGTTCTAGGGAACAGACTGGGTCCA
This sequence comes from Protosalanx chinensis, assembly GCA_030340685.1. Lineage (NCBI taxonomy): Eukaryota > Metazoa > Chordata > Actinopteri > Osmeriformes > Salangidae > Protosalanx > Protosalanx chinensis. The sequence goes on from CM059333.1 coordinate 5,614,212, forward strand.
TCTGTGTCAGAGCTGTGGAAGCTGTTCTCATTGTGCTGTCAGCTGACACACTTTCAGCCAAATACCAAGGTGAGGAACACATATACACATACACACGTACAGACACACATACAGACTCTCACTCACACACACACACACACACAGACACACACAGGTGAAGAGGTCTGCGTGTGTCTGAGCAGCTCTAGCGTGTCTAGCGGAGAGGAGCAGTGAGAGACAGAGGAGCAGTGAGAGACAGAGGAGCAGTGAGAGACAGAGGAGCAGTGAGAGACAGAGGAGCAGTGAGAGACAGAGGAGCAGTGAGAGACAGAGGAGCAGTGAGAGACAGAGGAGCAGTGAGAGGAGCTCTGTCAGCAGGGGCGGTCTGAGAGTCTTACTGGAGGACCTCAGCCAGGTAAACACACACACACACACTGTATAAATACTCTATACGCACACTCTACACACTTTTTACACCCTCTCTGTGTGTGTATGTGTGTGTGTGTGTGTGTGTGTGTGTGAGTGTGTGAGAAGGTTCCAGCAGCAGTACAGGAGAACAGTGTGTTCGGCTCAGTGGAGACAGCAGTGCAATCCTGCTTTAATGGGGTGAGTTGATCCGAATCTCCTTATGGAATCTTGACTGTACATAAACAGGTCTCAAACCTCTCAAATACTATCAGAGGTTGCTTTGGATTCAATTGATGTAGTCTGTGCTAAATGAATGTGACGTGTGTGTGTGTTTGCAGGTGGTGGGCCCGTGTGTGTGTGAGGAGCAGGTGGTTTTGTGGCTGCAGAGTGACCCCAGTGCGTTACTGTGGCTCTCAATACTGGACCACTTGTCAGGCAGCGAGTCACTGCAACATCCTGTACGCTGCCATGCCTGCAACACTCAGCCAATCACAGGGCTCAGGTATGTATATATGTTTTTACATCTACATTTATTCATTTAGCAGACGCTATTATCCAAAGCGACTTACAGCAAGTACAGTGACATTACCCCCTGAGCCAAGTAAGGTGAAGTGTCTTGCCCAAGGACACAACATCATGTAGCCACAGCCAGAAATCGAACTCGCAACCTTCCGATCATGAGCCCAACACCTTAACCACTGAGCCACGTCACTCCCCCACCTGTAAGATCACCCAGTCACAGAGTTCAGGTGTGTGAGCTCATCCAATCACAGAGCTCAGGTGTGCGAGCTCACCCAATCACAGAGCTCAGGTGTGGGAAAGCAAGCCTCACTGGTGGTAAATCTGTTTAACACTGACCCTGAGGATACGTTGATCAGGTGTAGTGATTCATGTGTGTTGAGATGATGCTGTGGTGTGTCTACAGGTATCGCTGCATGAAATGTGTGAACCTTCACCTCTGCCAAACCTGCTTCCTGACAGAGAGATACACCAAGAAACATAAGAGCTCACACCCAGTACAGGAACACTGCACTCAGGTACACACACAGGAACACTGCACTGCACTCAGGTACACACACACAGGAACACTGCACTGCACTCAGGTACACACACAGGAACACTGCACTGCACTCAGCTACACACACAGGAACACTGCACTGCACTCAGGTACACACACAGGAACACTGCACTCAGGTACACACAGGAACACTGTACTGCACTCAGGTACACACAGGAACACTGCACTGCACTCAGCTACACACACAGGAACACTGCACTGCACTCAGGTACACACAGGAACACTGCACTGCACTCAGCTACACACAGGAACACTGCACTGCACTCAGGTACACACAGGAACACTGCACTGCACTCAGGTACACACACAGGAACACTGCACTGCACTCAGCACTGCACTCAGCTACACACACAGGAACACTGCACTGCACTCAGGTACACACAGGAACACTGCACTGCACTCAGGTACACACAGGAACACTGCACTGCACTCAGGTACACACACAGGAACACTGCACTGCAGTCAGGTACACACACAGGAACACTGCACTGCACTCAGCACTGCACTCAGGTACACACACAGGAACACTGCACTGCACTCAGGTACACACACAGGAACACTGCACTGCACTCAGGTACACACACAGGAACACTGCACTGCACTCAGATACACACACAGGAACACTGCACTGCACTCAGCACTGCACTCAGGTACACACACAGGAACACTGCACTGCACTGCACTCAGGTACACACACAGGAACACTGCACTGCACTGCACTCAGGTACACACACAGGAACACTGCACTGCACTCAGCTACACACACAGGAACACTGCACTCAGCACTGCACTCAGGTACACACACAGAAACACTGCACTCTACTCAGCACTGCACTCAGGTACACACACAGGAACACTGCACTGTACTCAGCATGGCAACACTGTACTCAGGTACACACAGCATGGCAACACTGTACTCAGGTACACACACAGCATGGCAACACTGTACTCAGGTACACACAGAGCATGGCAACACTGTACTCAGGTACACACACAGCATGGCAACACTGTACTCAAGTTCACACAGAGCATGGCAACACTGTACTCAGGTACACACACAGCATGGCAACACTGTACTCAGGTACACACACAGCATGGCAACACTGTACTCAGGTACACACACAGCATGGCAACACTGTACTCAGGTACACACAGCATGGCAACACTGTACTCAGGTACACACAGCATGGCAACACTGTACTCAGGTACACACAGCATGGCAACACTGTACTCAAGTACACACAGAGCATGGCAACACTGTACTCAGGTACACACAGCATGGCAACACTGTACTCAAGTACACACAGAGCATGGCAACACTGTACTCAGGTACACACAGCATGGCAACACTGTACTCAGGTACACAAACAGCATGGCAACACTGTACTCAGGTACACACACAGCATGGCAACACTGTACTCAGGTACACACACAGCATGGCAACACTGTACTCAGGTACACACACAGCATGGCAACACTGTACTCAGGTACACACACAGCATGGCAACACTGTACTCAGGTACACACACAGCATGGCAACACTGTACTCAGGTACACACAGCATGGCAACACTGTACTCAGGTACACACACAGCATGGCAACACTGTACTCAGGTACACACACAGCATGGCAACACTGTACTCAGGTACACACAGCATGGCAACACTGTACTCAGGTACACACACAGCATGGCAACACTGTACTCAGGTACACACAGCATGGCAACACTGTACTCAGGTACACACACAGCATGGCAACACTGTACTCAGGTACACACACAGCATGGCAACACTGTACTCAGGTACACACAGCATGGCAACACTGTACTCAGGTACACACAGCATGGCAACACTGCACTTAGTGTGAAAGATGATGCTGTTTTCCTCCAGCCCTCCTGGAGGGAATCCTTGGCTTCGCTATCTCACAATGTCCGCTACGCCCTGTTGCCACGACGATACACCCGTTCAGGGTCTCAGAGGAGGAGTCTGATGCAGGGAAGGTAAGACTCACCTGGAAACATCCACAGGTATACACGTCCTATCCTTCAGCACAGTGTATTGTACGTTGTTATGTATACATTTTGTTTGGTATTCCAGAGGTCCCTCCCCTGTTCCACCGCAGTTGGCTGTCTCACCCGTCTATCAAGAGGCTGTCACCAGTGACAACCATTCACATCCCCACGCTCAAATCCTTTCCCCTGCCCCCCCTCCCCCTCCCACCCCCTCCGTCACCCTGGAGTCTAAAGCTCTGCAGACAGACACTCAACATCCACAGGTACCTCTCTAGTCTGCTCTCATTGGTTGGAACTGATCCCAGACGGATGTCATCAGTACGATGATCTGGTGTTGCTGATGTCGTTCTACAGAGAGGATCTTCCGTGCTTCTGAAGGATGTCAGAGACCTACAGAGGGACAAATGGTTGGTGACCCCCAACATGTTCTCCCTCTCCACCCCAAACTACAACCAGACCTGTTCGTGTACGTGTCTCTTTGTGTGTGTGCGCACACCTGTGTGTGTGCGCAGGCTGCTGGAGAGGCAGATGCAGGCGCTGCGGGCCGTGCTGCAGACAGATCAGGGCTGTCTGGAGGATCGCTGCTCCCTGATGGAGGCTGAGATGGACAAACTGAGACGGCAGAACCAGAAGCTGCAGGACATGTTCTCACAGGTACACACACACACACACAAACACTTTTATACTAATACACACAGTCCAAACTAACTGGCCCTTGAAGGGACTAACCTGATCTGTCTTCCTGTGTCCTCCTCCCAGACAGAGGCACGCCCACACGGTACCTTCAGCCCCGCCCACATGCAACAGACCAGCTGGCCTGCTAGGACCAGGGGCTCATCACCTCTCAGTGATCCAGGACACGGAGAGATAGAGCAGGGAGAGGAAGAGCAGGGGGAGGAGGGGCAGGAAGAAGAGCAGGGGGAGGAGGAGCAGTGGGAGGAGGGGGAGGAGGAGAGGCAGGAACAGGAGGAGGAAGTGCAGGAGGAGGTGGAGGAGCAGGGGGAGGAGGAGGAAGAGAAGGGGGAGGAGGAGCAGGGGGAGGAGGGGCAGGAGGAGGAGTGGCAGGAGGAGGAGGGGCAGGAGGAGGAGGGGCAGGAGGAGGAGGGGCAGGGGGAGGAGGGGCAGGAGGAGGAGGGGCAGGAGGAGCATGGGGAGGAGGAGGAGGGGCAGGGGGAGGAGGGGCAAAGGGGAGGGGGTGAAGTCAGAGAAGGGGAGCACATGCATGATAAAGCTACAGAGCAGGAAGACAGTGATGAGGTGGAAGGGACCGGTGGTGGAAGAGCCCCAACAACTGGTCTTCCCACAGTTCTGAAGGTTGTGAACCGTCCTCACCCTCCTCAACACAAAGTGGAACAGATATGGGATCATTTGGCAGACAGAAATCATTCTAAACCAAATGGCGACCTACATTTAGAAGAGCTTTCTGGGAGTTGTGTTTCAGTAGAAGAACAGCTGTGTGAATTGGTGCAGCAACTGAAGACTTCACTGTCTCTGCCCACACACACACGCACCGGTGAGTCTACACACACACACACACACACACACACACACACACACACTGGTGAGTCTACACACACACACACACACACACACACACACGCACCGGTGAGTCTACACACACACACACACACACACACACACTGGTGAGTCTACACACACCCACACTGGTGAGTCTACACACACACACACATTGGTGAGTCTATACACACACACACACACACCCACACTGGTGAGTCTACACACACACATTGGTGAGTCTACACACACACACACACTGGTGAGTCTACACACACACAAGTAAAGTTAGACAAACCATATACTCATGCAGATATAAATGTGTAGTAGTGTGTGTTGCGCCCTATGTTGCGCCCTGCTTCCCCGGGTCACCAGGGGGCGTAACAGTGTGTAATATGTATAAAGGTCTATGGAAGTCCAAGTGAGAATGTTTTCTAGTCTATATGAGGTGTGTTTGCTGTGTGCAGAGGGCAACATGAACAGGAGCCTGTTGGAGACGGCAGCAGCAGTAACGGAGGCAGTGAGTCAGCTGGTCTCAACAATCAGCAGAAACACCCCCCTGTAGCCCCTCCCCCTCCTGGTAGAGATGTTGATGAACTCTGTCAATGGGATCACATGAAAACTCAATGGACTGATAAGAAAGTTATTTATTGTACATTCATGTTATGAAACTAGAAAGCGTTTGATAAAATTGTAAATATAAACGTAAAAAAATATCCTGATTTGTAAAAAACAATATAAGAAAAAAAAAAAAAACTATGAGAACGAAGCAGACCCAGAAATCTTTCACTGCTGGTGCAAAACATGACATCATAAGAGGAAGAGGGAGGTGGGGTCACACAGCCCTCCACCAGTCAAGAAAGAGCATTTGCATCCCCGAACCCTACCTACCCGCTCCCCCCCCCAACCCTGTGCTCTCCTTCTCCTCCTCACCTCCCTCTCCTCCTCAGTAATCCTCCTCACCTCCTCTCCATCCTGCGTAGTGTGCGACGGGGGAGGGGTGTGGGAGTGAGTCTGGGGGACGTTCTTAGGCCCACTACCCTGACAGGGCTGCCAGGCCTGAGGAGTTGCCTGTTCTCCACAGCCCTCCGCGAGGCCCCTTTCCTGGGCTGGACTGGTGAGGAGAGGCCCTTGGCTGGTGGGGTTGTGGTCCTGGGTTGTGGACCTTTCTGTGAACCTCGAGAGACAGACTTCTCCTCCCTCCTCCTCCCTCTCGCTCCTGGTCTGCGCAGCCTGTATGGGGGGGCGGGGCGTCTCTCTGGGCAGGGGGGGTCTGGCCGGGAAGCCCTGTGGGGGGGCCGGGGGGCCTCCGGGAGAGGTGCTGGATCGGGGGTAAGTGTGGCCATGAGGAAGCGGCTGCTATTGGACAGCGAGGCACGGCTGAAGGGTGAGGTCACAGATGACCCTGCATCTGATGACCCCTGACCTTTCACCCCAGGCTCTAGTTGTGAACCCGACGTTGTGGTGCTGCCTGCGCTCCTCCCTCTCTCCCGACTCCCCCCGGACCCATCTCTCCCCCCTCCTCCCCCCTGCCTCCCCCGAACCTCTTTCCCCTCACGGCCCAGCCTCTCTGAGTTGATGTCTGGGCCAAGGTTCCTGAATAGCTGCCTGACCACGTGTGGCTGTGGGGGCCGGGGGGCCCCGGGTGCCAGGGGGGGCAGGAGGCCCCTGGGGGGGGTCTTGAGGATCCGGTTGGTAGCCGGGTCATAGTACCTTAGGGGAACCCGCTTGTATTTGACCTTTACCCCAACATCTCCACCCTCCCCCTCATTAGACCTTCTCCTCTTCCTGCGGTTGCCCTTGGTGACAGGTTTGAGGCGGGGCGTGATGTCCTGGTTGTCAGGAGACGACAAGATGTAGAGCAGTGTGGTGCTGGGCTGCAGAGGGGTCATGACGCGTAGGTAAGAGGGGGGCAGGCGCAGGGGTCCGGCTCTCGTCTGGGGGGTCGTCTCAAAGTCAGCAGAAAGGTCATGACAGGGATCAGAGCTGTCCAGGGGGATGTCTGTCTGACAGGTGGGCCGGACTCTAGGGATGATGAGGGGCGTGGTCTGAGTTCCATGGCTCACCTTGACCACCTGACACCTGGAGGCCATCCTGAAGGGCCGCCCACTCCTCCTCCTGGTGCATTCTGGGTCATCGTCATCATGCTCAGCAAGGGAAAGGATGCCAGCCTCCCCTATCTTCTGGCCACGCCCCTTCCTGTCTCTATTCCTCCCCTTCCTGTCTCCGCTCCTTCTCCCATACCTGGGGAATGAAGGAACACATCAAAGGAACACAGAGGAACATCAAAGGAACACAGACGAACATCAGAGGAACACAGGAACATCAGAGGAACACAGGAACATCAGAGGAACGTCACAGGAACATCACAGGAACACAGACGAACATCAGAGGAACACAGAGGAACATCACAGGAACATCAGAGGAACACAGAGGAACATCAGAGGAACATCAAAGGAACACAGACGAACATCTGAGGAACATCAGAGGAACATCACAGGAACACAGACGAACATCAGAGGAACATCACAGGAACATCACAGGAACACAGACGAACATCAGAGGAACACAGAGGAACATCACAGGAACATCACAGGAACACAGACGAACATCAGAGGAACATCAGAGGAATATCAGAGGAACATCAGAGGAATATCAGAGGAACACAGAGGAACATCAGAGGAACACACAGGAACATCAGAGGAACACAGAGGAACATCAGAGGAACATCAGAGGAACATCAGAGGAACATCAGAGGAACATCAGAGGAACATCAGAGGAACACAGAGGAACATCAGAGGAACATCAGAGGAACACTGAGGAACATCAAAGGAACACAGACGAACACAGAGGAACATCAGAGGAACACTGAGGAACATCAAAGGAACACAGACGAACATCAGAAGAACATCAAAGGCACATCAGAGGAACATCAAACGAACATCAAACGAACATCAGACGAACATCCAGACTGAAATCATGAGTTTGGTGTGTCCTACCTGGCAAGAGACTCGCTGTCAAAGTAACAGAAGAAGAGGCCTTGTCTGAACTCCCTGACCATGGCCTCCACCTTCAGCTCATCCTCCAGCAGCACCTGCGTCCAGGTCTTCCCCAGGAAAGACGGGGGGATGTGGGGGGGGGCGGGCAGGATCTCCTCTATGTTGGGCTCACGAACTGCCTCTGCAGGGTGCAGAGCAGAGGCCAGGCGACTACTGTAACCCTCCTCCTCCAGGCTCACCTGCACCCCAGTGAGGCTGCTGAGGACCTTTCCATCCCTGCCACACTTCTCCAGAGCCACCTGGACAGGGGTGTCCCAGTCCTCGCTGTCCCCTGACCCCTCACAGAGGGATGCAGGGAGGCTGAGGTTGAAGCTGTCTGTGTCCCCCTGGTGGTGGAGGTCAGGACTGCATCTGTAACACAGTCTCTGGATCACCTCCTCTATCACATCTCCCACAGCATCAGCAGCAGCATCCTGTTTCCTGTCCCTCTTCCTGGGTTTGGGGTCTGGTGTCCCTGGCCTGGACCACTGATGGGAAAGAGAGAGTACCCGAGGAGCGGGGGAGGAGGAGGAGGAGGAAGAGGAGCGTCTCGCTCTTCGCCGGTTGGTCTTCCTGTGTGCTTTCCTGTGGACAGGAGGTGTGTGCGGGCTGCAGGGTTTGGCAGAGTGTGTGTGCGGGCTGCAGGGTTTGGGAGACTCTGTGTGTGTCTCCTGGAAGTGGAGCAGCTGACAGGAGGAGCTGTGTGAGCTGGGCAGCTCCCTGGTGGACAGAGACACACTGTCCTCCTCTGACACACACACATCCAGCTGCACCCTCGGGCATGGAGCACTGGCCAGGGAGGGCAGATCAGCGTGGCTCGGCCTACACACACACACACAGGCACATACACACATACACACAGACACGCACATACACAATCACACACATACGCGAGCGCGCACACACACACACACACAGATAGGTTACATACAGTGTGCATGCCTGTACTACTGTGGGTGATGATGTGATACATGTTACTGGGGATGTGTGTTACCGAGGGTCTCCATAGTGATGTGGGTGGTGCTGGATGACGTCCAATAGGAATCTCTCCAGCATGCTCCCTGAGTTGACCTGTGCCCTTGCTCCGCCCACCACCTCCCTGTGACCTGCACTCAGGATGTGCTGCAGCCAATCACATGGTACCACAGAGAGGGGCCAGCCAATCCAAACAGAGATAAAAGGACAATGAGCGAGGGAGAAAAAAAATGACTGGAATGGACAATGTGTGTGACTGTGTGTGTGTGACTGTATGAGTGTGAGTCACTAAAGTCACAGTGTGAGTCACAAAAGCAATGTGACTGTATGTATGTATGTATGTATGTATGTGTGTGTGTGTGTTTGTGTGTGTGTGAGAGTGTATGTGAGAGTGTATGTGTGTGTGCATGTGTGCCTGTACCTGCTCTACATTGTTGTAAAGGGTCTGACAGCAGCTGCAGTAACCTTGTCTGGGAGGAGCTCTGGATGGCCCCGCCTCCGGCCCCGCCTCCCCACTCAACCTAACAGAGAAAGAGAGAGAGAGAGCAGTGACTCTACCAGCACAGTGACTCTACCAGCACAGTGACTCTACCAGCACAGATACTCTACCAGCACAGTGATTCTACCAGCACAGTGACTCTACCAGCACAGTGACTCTACCAGCACAGAGACTCTACCAGCACAGTGATTCTACCAGCACAGTGACTCTACCAGCACAGTGACTCTACCAGCACAGTGACTCTACCAGCACAGAGACTCTACCAGCACAGTGATTCTACCAGCACAGTGACTCTACCAGCACAGAGACTCTACCAGCACAGTGACTCTACCAGCACAGTGATTCTACCAGCACAGCGATTCTACCAGCACAGTGATTCTACCAGCACAGTGACTCTACCAGCGCAGTGATTCTACCAGCACAGTGACTCTACCAGCACAGTGATTCTACCAGCACAGTGATTCTACCAGCACAGTGACTCTACCAGCACAGTGATTCTACCAGCACAGTGATTCTACCAGCAGAGTGATTCTACCAGCACAGTGACTCTACCAGCACATTGACTGGATGTTGGTCCAGGTGGGATTTACCTGCAGGTGCGGTCAGTCTGTCTCTGCTCTGCATCTGTGAAAAGACACACACCTTAAGTCCTGTATCTCACTCATGTGGGCCTTTATTAAATGTAAAATGTATTATGTAACCATTTCACTGTATTTAGTTTAACCTGATTAGTCACATTTTAAAGATGATATTTGGACGTTACCTGGTAAAGGGGGCTCTTCAGCAGGCATTTTCAGGCCTGCATAGGATTGAAGCCATAAATTAGCTATATTCACAAAAGTGAATCAGAGTCGTGCTCATGAGATGAGATACATTTTATTTGTCGTTATACAGGTACAAGTACAGGTACAACGAAATTGCAGATACAGAGTGTGGTGATGCGGATCACAATACTCACATGGGGAGTGGACTCACTAAAGCACGAGCTGCGGGCTGATCAATGACATGACAGACCTGCAACAAGTGGAAAAGGGACATACTGTCAATGCGTTGCTACAGATATTATGGGATAGATTGAGGCAGCAGAAATTTTAACATACCGTGCCAGCAGGGTCCTACAGCAGGGTCCTACAGCAGGGTCCTACAGCAGAGTCCTACAGCAGAGTCCTACAGCAGGGTCCTACAGCAGAGTTCTACAGCAGGGTCCTACAGCAGAGTCCTACAGCAGGGTCCTACAGCAGAGTTCTACAGCAGGGTCCTACAGCAGAGTCCTACAGCAGGGTCCTACAGCAGAGTCCTACAGCAGGGTCCTACAGCAGAGTTCTACAGCAGGGTCCTACAGCAGGGTCCTACAGCAGAGTACTACAGCAGAGTCCTACAGCAGGGTCCTACAGCAGGGTCCTACAGAAGAGGCCTACAGCAGGGTCCTACAGCAGGGTCCTACAGCAGAGTCCTACAGCAGGGTCCTACAGCAGGGTCCTACAGCAGAGTTCTACAGCAGGGTCCTACAGCAGAGTCCTACAGCAGGGTCCTACAGCAGAGTCCTACAGCAGGGTCCTACAGCAGAGTTCTACAGCAGGGTCCTACAGCAGGGTCCTACAGCAGAGTACTACAGCAGAGTCCTACAGCAGGGTCCTACAGCAGGGTCCTACAGAAGAGGCCTACAGCAGGGTCCTACAGCAGGGTCCTACAGCAGAGTCCTACAGCAGGGTCCTATAGCAGGGTCCTACAGCAGGGTCCTACAGCAGAGTCCTTACCGAGTTAACCAGCCAGTAAACGGTGCTTTGATTGGACAGAACCAGACGGTCCAGGCGGCCTAATGTAACGAGGATGTGTAATCCAACTTCCCAGAACCCTGAGCATCTGCGGCGAAGTAGCTTATCCTTTATTTAGCGGTTTGAAGACTTAATCGTGTGTCTGTTGAATCAGAGGATCTAGTGTTTAACACAGCTGCATGCTAACATGCTAACATGCTACTCTGCCTGCTAGAATAAAGACAGTATTAAATCCTGACCAGGGCCCCCGCCTCTCCGGAGTCTAAAGCTCGTCATGTCCCTAATGTTAGGTACACCTGCGTGCATCCCTGCATGCTGCAGCTGAAATAACCTTTTTGTTGACGTTATCCCACGCGGGTCTCATCACCAGTTTAGCCCTGCTCTTCCCATGCAGTGGCGTCACCGGGGTCAGACCCGCCCACTCACCGCTGAACACGTGTTCAGCATAAAGAGACACATCTGATATCAGCTTTAGTTACACCCTTAAGTTTCAAATAAATATATCTCTCTCCCCCCTCCCCCCCCCCCCCATCCCATCCAACCATTGCTAATAGTATTAGCACCCCTTCACCAAGCGGGTCATTCCACAAAAAACAAAACATGCCAATCAATGTGAAGTGCTTTATTGAATGTCCATGGCTAAATCTTGTTGAAGGCAGCAACATCCATCGACTGCACGTAGTCCTCGAAAGCAGTGATGAGTTCTTCCAGTGTGTCTGTGCCCACCTTGTCATCTTCCACCACACAGGAGATCTGGAGCTTCTTGATGCCGTAACCCACTGGCAGCAGCTTGGCTGCAGGGGACATAGCACATTAGTCACCATGGTAACACAGTTGAACATGAACTGGAACTAAGGTACAATGTTTCTCTTCCTAATATAAATGGATGCTGTGGAGTTTGACCACTTGAGCTGTAATAAAGCACCTTTTTTAACTCACACTGGCCCCACAACAAGTTACAGAGCAGTTACTCACACTGGCCCCACAGCAAGCCGTCCAGCTCTATACTACGGACACACTCCTCCAGCTTGGCCATGTCAGTCTCATCATCCCAGGGCTTCACATCCAATAGGATCGACGACTTGGCAATGAGAGCCGGCTCTGTGAACACAAAACCCAGGAGTTAGTACCTGGGGAGGGTCCACACCTGACCACAACATGGGAACATCTGGAAGCCATCAGGTCAAAGTGGGGTCCATCATGTATATCAGACGAAAGATGGTAAGATGGATCATCATAGGCTTTCCAGGTAATGCACTACAGTATGACAGCTAAGGGGGCCCCTGGGCTACAGTATGACACCTAGGGGGGGCCTGGTCTACAGTATGACAGCTAAGGGGGGGCCCTGTTCTACAGTATGACACTTAGGGGGGCCTGGTCTACAGTATGACAGCTAAGGGGGGGGCCCTGTTCTACAGTATGACAGTTAAGGGGGGGCCCCTGGTCTACAGTATGACAGCTAAGGGGGGCTGCAGATGATCCAGATGTGAACAGCTCACTCTTTGACTTCTTGGCATTGTAGGCTGCTACACGCTCCTCCTTCATCCTGATGGCTTCCTCATCCTGAAGGAAAAGGTCAAAGGTTAGAAGCAGCCCTTGAGCCAGCAGCAGACAGACAAGCTATTAAGATGGAGGGATGATCTGCAATACAGAATGCTGCCTTTGACTATCCATGACTTCTGTCTTTTGAATGTAACAGTAACACCACACACCTCCTCCTCATCAGAGCCAAACAGGTCCAGGTCATCGTCATCATCCTTGTTGTCTGAAGCCGTCTGGTCCTCTACCCCCAGGGGGCCATACTGAGCTAGAGGCTTCATGACCCCAGGTAGACTGGGAGGGGAAGAAGAGACCATTCACATTACTGCCTAACATTAACACCCAACACTACTGAACACTCCGTGATCATGGTCAATCAGGCATTTTAAAATGTGCATCAGTGCTCAGGCGAAAGATGGTGTGAAAAATCATCATATAACCAGGCCTTCCAGAAGCATACAAGTAACATCTGCCGGATACACACCTGGTCTTCTCCCGCTGGTAGGACTTGATGTGGTTGTACCAGCGTAGTGCGTGGCACAGCTCTGTAGAGGGGGGAGACGAGATGGCATCAAACACCGCCACGTCTGCTTGAGATGGAACATACCTGAACACAGGCGACAGGACACGGGTTAGAACCACCCCAACACCCTGCAGGTGACAGGACAGAAATTAGAACCACCCCTAAGGTAAAGTTAATACTAACACCTCAATGTAGTATAGTTAATACTAACACCTCAATGTAGTATAGTTAATACTAACACCTCAATGTAGTATAGTTAATACTAACACCTCAATGTAGTATAGTTAATATTAACCCCTCAATGTAGTATAGTTAATACTAACACCTCAATGTAGAATAGTTAATACTAACCCCTCAATGTAGTCTAATTAATACGAACCCCTCAATGTAGTATAATTAATATTAACCCCTCAATGTAGTATAGTTAATACTAACCCCTCAATGTAGTATAATTAATATTAACCCCTCAATGTAGTATAGTTAATACTAACCCCTCTATGTAGTATAGTTAATACTAACCCCTCTATGTAGTATAGTTAATACTAACCCCTCTATGTAGTATAGTTAATACTAACCCCTCAATGTAGTATAGTTAATACTAACCCCTCAATGTAGCTCTTGTCTGACAGAAAGTCATTCAGGACCTTCAGGCCTGCTGGTGATTTCAGATCTCCGAAGCCCATTGTTGTTAATCTGTGTTAAGCCTCGTGCTCAGCGCTCGTGCTAAGGCCTCGTGCAGACTGGTCCGTGTTTCAAGAAGAGCGAAGGAACGAGATGGCGCACGAAAAGCGCTTTATATCCGCGTGAGTGACTCCTCCTCCTCCTTGTCTTCAAGTATTCTGACAAGACTCGCTTCTTCAAACGCAAATATTTTTACATTATAGAGATCAATTATAATTTTTTACTGGCAGGATACGTCGCAGTAAATCGTATTTGTTATATTTAATAGATACATCAAACCTTAAAAAGGACTTGGAAGTGTTCTTTCAAATATTATTAAAAGTGGAATATACCAAAATCTGGCAACCCGTATAAGGCACCTTTGACCTCATTATAACATCCGGGTGGTTTTTGTCAAACGTCTAGTGTTGTAAACATAATTGTTATTCATACGTTTGTGTTCTTAGTCCCAACATTATTATTTGAAATGAAATCACTCACTCATTCGCATGTATTGTTTTGTTGTTCAACTTCTACATTTTAAGAAGACAAAACTGAACTGACTTCACGGAAATGACGACACAGTGAACGCGCACATGCATACATGTGGTGTCACCAAGCATCAGCTCAGGTCTGTTTGGCAGCAGAAAGTCAGTTCACATGTGAGACAGACTCATCTGCAACATGAGCGGTCACGGTTATTATCCACCTCCGGACTTGACTGGTCCCTTTCCCGGTTCGTCTGTGATAAGACCGGCAACATTCCAGGGTCAACAGCAACCCTCAAGCAACTTTCACCCCGGTATGTGGAACTGGTACGAGCAGCCGTGCACCCCGTGGGGCTACAACGGTCAAGGGTCCTGGGGCGGCGGAACCGGCCCCTCCTACCAAGAGCATCCCGGGTTCAGTCACTCACGTGGTAAGTTGACTGGTCCTGACACAGTGCGTCTTCCTAGGTGGGTAAAGTCACGAGGAGCATCAGTGTCTTTATGAACTCCTCCAGTCAGTTTCCAACACAGGTGTGTTTCTGTTGCTTTCACAGGGCAGGGCTTCCATCGTGGATCAGGTTCAGCCCACATCCACGTTAACAAGGTAGTACATGCGCGCGCACACACACACACACACACACCTGAGTGGAACTTGAGACTGAGGCAGACATGTCAGACATGTATGAACTAACTAATGTCTACTTGTTGCAGCAAAGGAAGAGAAAAGAGCCAGAGTTTTCCCACTTCTGTGACACTTGTGACAAAGGTTTTAAAAATCAAGACAAGTATGATGAACATGTTGCTCAGCATGTCAAGGTAACTGCTCATAACATCACAAGTATGATGAACATGTTGCTCAGCATGTCAAGGTAACTGCTCATAACATCACAAGTATGATGAACATGTTGCTCAGCATGTATAACATCACAAGTATGATGAACATGTTGCTCAGCATGTCAAGGTAACTGCTCATAACATCACAAGTATGATGAACATGTTGCTCAGCATGTCAAGGTAACTGCTCATAACATCACAAGTATGATGAACATGTTGCTCAGCATGTCAAGGTAACTGCTCATAACATCACAAGTATGATGAACATGTTGCTCAGCATGTCAAGGTAACTGCTCATAACATCACAAGTATGATGAACATGTTGCTCAGCATGTCAAGGTAACTATGCTCACAACTCGACAGTGAAAACTGAATATCATGTCTTTTCTCACAGTGTTCGTTTGAAGACTGCAGTTTTACTGCTCATGAGAAGTTGGTGAAAATTCACTGGAACAATGTATGTTCAACCACATAGGTAAAGATGGTCACATTTAGTCTGAGACTATTCCGGATGAACAGTGTTTCCTTTCTCTTCTATAAGAACCATCGTCCAGGATGCAAAAGAATCAAATTGGAGACCCCAGATGACATCATGAAATGGAGAGAAGAGAGACGCAGGTTTGGGATGGATGTTCTTTCATATTGTAGCTGCATCACCTCAGACATCCTGATGCTGTTTACTGCTGGCCCTCCTTAGTTGGGAGTTATTTGGCCAATGTATTGCTAAATAAGACCACTAGGTGGTACTGTTACGCTGCTGTGTACATACAACTATACGCAACGACTTTGTGGTGTGTTTGCTGCACACAATAACTTGTCTGTAATATTCACCTACAGGAACTACCCAACTCTGCAAAATGTGGACATGAAAAGGAGAGTGATGGAGACCAGGCAGGAAAGAGGAGAGGTTTTGGAAACTGCACAATTTGGGTATGTGTGTCAGATGGGAGTCGGATGGCTCAACGGTTAAGGCGTTCGGCTCGTGATTGGAAGGTTGCGAGTTCGATTCCCAGCTGTGGCAACATCATGTTGTGTCCTTAGGCAAGGCACTTCACCCTACTTGCCTCAGGGGGGAATGTCCCTGTACTTGCTCTAAGTCGCTCTGGATAAGAGCGTCTGATAAATGTAAACGTGTGTTTCTGTAGGTGTGTTGCTCTGATAACATGATTAGAAAATCCTCTGTTTTGTTTCCAGGAAGATGCAAAGCAGAGGTAGGAGGGGCAGGGGCCACAGAGGAGGCTTCCAGCAGGGAAGGGGGGGTAGATCCTGGGCCCCAGGGGAACAGTGGGCACCACCCCTCACAAAACCCTCCCAGGAGGGGGATCCTCTGGGGGCCCTGGCCATCACTGAGCCAGGTGAGTTATGCTAAACCCTGGTTCTATCTTCCTGCCTGTACAATCACTGCTCGTCTACTTAAAGGGACCAGGCTGTAATGCTGATGTCCTTCCAGACTCAGACAGAGAAGACTCAGTGGATCATCCAATGGAGGCAGGAGTCACTGTGGCTCCCAAACAGATGACCTCTGGGCTGGGGGCTCTAATGGCTAACTATGGCTCTATGACAGAGAGTGACAGCGACCAGGAGCCAGACTGTGAGTTTACACACACTAACAGCTCTCAGCACAGCGTCAAGCTGAAGATCATGGTCAATATTAGTGCTGGGTGCTCTTAGTACTCTTAAGGACTAAGGACAGCTAACATTAGCTTTTAAATGGCAATTGTCTGTTTGCCCAACATGGTAGCCCATGTTGCTGGTGTGGGCCTCCCCCTGACCAGATCCACAAACACAGACCCACTGCATCAACCCTCCTGTCTGTCATATGATGTCATGACAATGCTTGAGTGCACATAGATTTTGATGATTGGAGAATGCTTTAGCAAAGGTCTGTTTTTAAACATGTATTTGCTTGTCAGCGCTCCCAATCCAAAAAGCAAGCCAGCTCCTGTCCGAGAACCAGGCGCTTCTGAAGTCAGTCGGCCCTCAGAATCCAACACAGTTTCTGGGAAAGAGAACATACCCTGAGAGCATGAGGTCCAGTTATGCTGCCCCCCTGCCTCCCCACAGGGGAAGGAGAGGAAGAGGGAGAGGGGGTAGGAGGGGGCAGCGATACACGGCACCACCCCAGAGTCGTGCAACTCTACTGGAGATGGTAGGACGGGTTAACAGAGTGGGAAGCATTCAGTGACATTTAGTGTCTGAAACGTGATAAGTTATCCTCTTTTCTAAACTCTGCAGCTGCTGGCTCCCGACATTCGCCATGAGAGGAACGTTCTTCTGCAGTGTGTCCACTATATCGTGCGGAACAGCTTCTTTGGTCTGGAGGGTAAAACTCAGACCAGACAGGAGGCACAGGAGAGAGCAGTGACCCCCACACAGGAGAGAGCAGTGACCCCCACACAGGAGAGAGCAGTGACCCCCACACAGGAGAGAGCAGTGACCCCCACACAGGAGAGAGCAGTGACCCCCACACAGGAGAGAGCAGTGACCCCCGCACAGGAGAGAGCAGTGACCCCCACACAGGAGAGAGCAGTGACCCCCACACAGGAGAGAGCAGTGATCCCCACACAGGAGAGAGCAGTGACCCCCACACAGGAGAGAGCAGTGACCCCCACACAGGAGAGAGCAGTGACCCCCACACAGGAGAGAGCAGTGACCCCCACACAGGAGAGAGCAGTGACCCCCACACAGGAGAGAGCAGTGACCCCCACACAGGAGAGAGCAGTGACCCCCACACAGGAGAGAGCAGTGACCCCCACAGAGGAGAGACACCCAGCCCAGTCCTGTAGACCTCCCACAGACCCAGACCAGTCCCGTAGACCTCCCACAGACCCAGACCAGTCCCGTAGACCTACCACAGACCCAGACCAGTCCTGTAGACCTCCCACAGACCCCGACCAGTCCTGTAGACCTCCTACAGACCCAGACCAGTCCTGTAGACCTCCCACAGACCCAGACCAGTCCTGTAGACCTTATACAGAGATGAGTTGTCCTCTCCAGGCAGCAGGAGAGTGTGAGTCAGGTGAAAATGCTCTACCTGGTGTTGTGGTCGAGGAAGGATCTGATCCCAGTAGATATGGAGAGCTCCATCATGTGCTCCTGACCTCCCCTTCTCTCAAGCCCAATGTGTCGATCTACGATGATGAAATATGGGAAATCATGGATGGAAATACTGAAGACTCCTAATGGAAATATCTCAGCATAAATCAAGATGAGATCCTGAACACTGTCTCCTGGAAGGATTTTCTTTTCATTATGTTCTTTTTTTCTTCATCAAGATAATCAAACATCTGTGTCATTTTATTTGTGTATTATACAATTATTGGTTTTCTGTATTAAAATAAATGACAGGTCGAACATTAGACCATTTTGAAGCGTTCTCTCTGGGGTTTTAAGCTTTATGATTCCTATTTTAAAATAATTGGATTAATAATTGTAATTTTTTTTTACATTTAAATTAACACTCTTGCAAATGTTAACTTTGAAAGTGGGCGACATTTTGTAATCTTTTCAATGTGGGTTAATAAAAAGCTCTGTACGGGTCAGGGGTCGGAGAGCATGCGCAGTAGGCATGTTTGCATGCTCAGTCACCTCCCACCTGAGTGACAGCGCGAGGCTACACGGCTATTACCGGAGCTGATGTTACCGGAGCGGGACAGAGGCATCGCGTGAGATGAGGCAGCGCGTGAGATGAGGCAGCGCGTGAGATGAGGCAGCGGGTGAGATGAGGCAGCGCGTGAGATGAGACAGCATCATAATAAGAGAGAATGTAAAGAACTGGACACTTTTATATCTGAAAAAAGAGGAATATGATCAACATGACATGATGTTCTTGATGAAACTCAACTCAGAGCTGAACCTGAAGATTCAGAATAAACGCCATGTTATTTTAATGTGACATGTGTTTTACCATTTTAAAATAGTTCTAGATATTAATGACACGTTTGATAGTTACATTATTGAAGTGTCTTTATCTGCATTAGCCTGCTAGCTAGCAGCAGCGTCAGCTGGTTATCCCGCAGTGGGACAGCTAACCTTGGTTAGCCAGGTTGAGCTAACAGAGCTAACACAGTGTGTCGGTACAGAGCTGCTGTTCCTCCTTCCTGCTCGGACCACATGCAGAACCAGAACATGCAGAACCAGGAGACCAAAGACCCTCCAGGAGGAAGGAACATGTCCACAGACCCTCCAGGAGGAAGGAACATGTCCACAGACCCTCCAGGAGGAAGGAACATGTCCACAGACCCTCCAGGAGGAAGGAACATGTCCACAGACCCTCCAGGAGGAAGGAACATGTCCACAGACCCTCCAGGAGGAAGGAACATGTCGCAGCCGACAGCTGTCCACCACAGACGGGGAAGCGGCAGTACATCTGCATCATCTGTTGCGGCGAGCGGCAGTTCCGTTAACCCCAAGGAAGATCATCAAACTCCGCCACAGCCTGACTCCTCTTCCCCCGGGCCCCAGCCTGGCTCCTCTTCCCCCGGGCCCCCGCAGCACAGCACCGCCCCGCAGTCTCAGTCTGTCATGAAGAAGAAGAGCGGCTTCCAGATCACCAGCGTCACCCCGGCCCAGATGAGCACCAATAACAGCATAGCGGACGACACGGAAAGCTATGACGACATGGACGAGTCTCACACGGAGGATCTGTCCTCCTCAGACATGCTGGATGTGTCAGTGTCTCGAGCCACAGACACTGGCCTCCCAGAGAGAAGCTCTTCGGATGAGACCCTGAACAGCCTCCAAAGTGCGGAGACCCCTGGATTGGTATCCCCCAACGAGCCCCTGCACCCCCATTCCCTCCCTGCTGTGTCTCTGCACCAGCAGTTAGTGAACGGGATGCCTCACCTGCCCCAGCTGCCCCCCTGTGTGGAGAGTGTGGAGGCAGTAGTTCCTGTGCCCAGCCAGGCCAGACAACCCCCCTCTCCTGCTCCCCCACCTCCTGCCTCCCTGGCAGACACACACCACAACACGAGTCTGGCGCAGGCTAACGCTACTGCTGGTAGCAACACTCTTCTTTCCTCAGGACCCTTGGCCCAGGACAGCGCTGTACAGGGCCTCTCCACTGGAGGAGGACCTGGGGGTCCAGCTGGGGTCCCCACCACTCAGACACAGTCCAACCCTGGCTCTCGTTTCCGAGTGGTGAAGCTGGACTCCAATTCTGAGCCCTACCGCAAGGGGAGGTGGATGTGTACAGAGTACTATGAGAAGGAGGTTCCCCCTGCTGATGCCAGGCCTGGGGAAGCCCTGCCCCCTGACAGAGAGCCAGCAGGGGTAACAACAGCTTCTGCACCCCAAACCCTGCAGCCTTATCAGCAGCACACTCAAGACTTCACTAGTCCACAAGCTACCCAGAACCTCCCTGCTCTGGTCCAGAGCACCCCCCTGACAGGCCCTCATGATCCTGGCACCATCCTGGTTCAGGCAGGACAGCCCAGCCTCGCCTCCTCTATCCCCTCAGCCCCCCAGGTTGTGACCCAGGCCGCTTCTGGTGTGGTCCAGCACCTGGCCTATGCTGTGGACGCTCAGCCAGCATGTGGAGGCTACCCTGCCCAGCTCTCTACAGGGCCGCTGGCCATGGCTGGGGGCAGGCAACCAGACTTCATCCAGCCCACTGCTCCCTTCCAGGCTCAGGCCCAGGCCCCTCTGGCTCCTGCCCCCACAGGAGCTTCCGTAGTGGGGCTCGGTGGTGCCAGTCAACCCCTCCAAGGTCATGCCCCTTCCACCCAGCCTGCCTTTGCTCCAGCCCAGCCCTCCTCCAGCCCCCGGGCTCCGGCCCACAGCACAACCTACCTGCCTCTGACATCCCTGCAGGCTGACCTCCAGCCTCTCCTGACCCATGGCTTGGCCCTCAGCCAGGCCCACAGTGGGGCTGCTCACTTGGGCAGCATGCCCTCCCTGACAGCCTCTCAGCTCCAGGATGCTCAAAGGCTGCTGTTCCAGTACCAGGGTCTTGCAGGGCTGCCCAGGCTGGGGGTCACAGGTGGTGGGGAGCCAGGTGCAGAGGCCAGGGCTGCTGGGGTCCAGGGAAGAGGGGAGGCAGGCTCGGATGGTAGGGCTGCTGGAGGCCTGGCCTACATGGGAGATGCTGTTTCTGCCCTGAGGAGCCAACCTGCAGATGAGGAGGAGGACAGGTGAGGATGGAGGGAGAAGGATGTGTGTGTTTACATGTGAGAGAGGGATGTGTGTGTTTACATGTCAGAGGGATGTGTGTGTTTACATGTGAGGGAGGGATGTGTGTGTTTACATGTGAGAGAGGGATGTGTGTGTTTACATGTGAGAGAGGGATGTGTGTGTTTACATGTCAGAGAGGGATGTGTGTGTTTACATGTGAGAGAGGGATGTGTGTGTTTACATGTGAGAGAGGGATGTGTGTGTTTACATGTTAGAGAGGGATGTGTGTGTTTACATGTCAGAGAGGGATGTGTGTGTTTACATGTCAGAGAGGGATGTGTGTGTTTACATGTCAGAGAGGGATGTGTGTGTTTACATGTCAGAGAGGGATGTGTGTGTTTACATGTGAGAGAGGGATGTGTGTGTTTACATGTCAGAGAGGGATGTGTGTGTTTACATGTGAGAGAGGGATGTGTGTGTTTACATGTCAGAGGGATGTGTGTGTTTACATGTCAGAGAGGGATGTGTGTGTTTACATGTGAGAGAGGGATGTGTGTGTTTACATGTGAGAGAGGGATGTGTGTGTTTACATGTTAGAGAGGGATGTGTGTGTTTACATGTCAGAGAGGGATGTGTGTGTTTACATGTCAGAGAGGGATGTGTGTGTTTACATGTGAGAGAGGGATAGATTAACCTTTATTTGTCCTCCAGGGGGTGGAAATTGCAGTTCACAACAGCAGCAGGGTAAAGTATAGCACACAGAGTTGCAGGGTAATATACATTAATGACAATAACATAACAATAGCAATAGGCGGGCACGATAAAGTCTGATAAAATAAGTAAGTAAAGTAGACATAATAGACATATAGACAGTTGTTGCACTTGAGGAGAATTACAGAATTACAGTATTGCAAAAGTAATAACTAAGTTAAGGATGTGTGTGTTTACATGTGAGGGTGTGAGGGAGGGGTGGCTTGTCTATCCCCAACCCCACACACACAAACACAAACACATACACAAGCAATAAGAGGAATGCCTGATTACCCTCATTAGATGTTAGTATCATGTCTTCTTCTGTGGCCCGGGTTCTAGTACAGAGGGTTAGCCTGTGTTCTGGTACAGAGGGTGAGGATTAGGGTTAGGGATGCATGCTAGTGTGTGGCATGCTATTGTGTGGCATGCCTCTTAGCCCCAGAGTCAATAGCAGGTTGTAGCTGTCTCATGTGTCAGTGTGTGTGTGTGTCCTAGTGTGAGTGTCAGTGTGTGTTTCTCCCACGGTTCTCTGATGATGTCACAGCACTCTTGTCAGGCTGAGACAAAGCAGGCATGCAGAGCAGCTGTCAGCCTCCATATCCTCCCTCCCCTCTCCTCCCTCCCCTCTCTGACTTTCACTGCTTAGCTTCCCTTCAGTGTAGCTGGTAGCAGTGGGCTGTTTGCATTTCATGTCTCTCTCATGTCTAATCAGGTCTGATCACTTCTGCATGATCTACCTGACAGCTTTAGTCAGCTACATCCATACAAATCATCTCCAAATGTTGAGGTAACTAAGTGTTACTCCATACAGACCTGGATGGAGGTTTAAGGACAGGATAGACTACAGCAGGTCAGTTTTGTACAATTCAGTTAGCCTATTGTCCCATATCCTGAATGAGTTGTTCATATATTCATTGTAATTGTCAAATTTGCTCAAATGACTATGTTCATATTTGTCTGGCTACACACAATAACTAGAGTGTTGGCTGCCTGACAGCAAGACAAACAGCCCTGCCTATATGTAAGAGAACACAGTGTACCAGAGAGTCTGTAGCTGTGGAACACGTGCACACACACACGTGCACACACACACGTGCACACACACACGTGCACACACACACGTGCACACACACACGTGCACACACACGCGTGCACACACACACCACTCTGTTTTCTCTCCTTGTCTGTGTACACTTATCACACAGTCAAACTGACAGACACACAGCTTCTACTGACATCCTGAGCAGGGTGTCTGAAAAATGGACTCACCATGTGTCTGTTTTTTCTGTGTTTTGACAAGGTTGTTGGCCTTCCAGAGGGGGGTTAGTGTTTGGTTTTGTGTGCCTGTGTGTAGCTGCCTGTGTGTAGCTGCCTGTGTGTAGCTGCCTGTGTGTAGCTGCCTGTGTGTAGCTGGGACTTTGTGCTCCTCATGTCTTCTGGACTAATACTGGTCACATGATGCATGCCTGTCACATGACGCCTGTTAAGGAAGAGAGATTGGCAGCATTAAGAATAGTGCTTCTTGCTGATTGGCTACAGAAAGTAAGTGTGGATGTAATGTCAGTTTCGCTAAGAGAAGCGTTATATTTACATGGTACTTGGTTTCAAACAAGGTAGTTCAGGATATTGATAAGTGTTTCCTGTCTTTGGTTGTACCTGAGCTGCAGTTAGTCCTTCCACCAGCAGGAGACAGTGTTGTCACACAAATTAACCTCAACCCTAACCCCCTAACCTTTGACTGGGCCAACTAAGCCGCTGACCAAGAGAAATGGAGGCCCCCCTCCCTCCCCCTCTCCCCCTCACAGAACCTTCTAACCACAGATCAACACTAAAGGTATTCAGTCCAGGTCAGTCCAGCAGGGTTAACTACACCCTCTCCAACTGGGGAGTTGTTGTTCATTCAAATGTTTTGAAAGTGGACTCTTATTGTTGGATGCCACCTGCTGGCTCTCTCACTGTGATTGGTTGGAAGCAGGGGTCAGTATGGTGACTCCCACTGACAGTAACACACACAGAAGTATGGGACATTGACAGATTCATCACAGGTGGGTGAGCGTGTGAAGAGGCTGCAGATTTTAGGCGTCATACTGTCATGTGATCTGCTGACCTTGCTGCACTGGTCCACCAAGTGTGTGTGTGAGAGTGTGTGTCTTTAGGAGTGTGAGAGAGTTAGCATTGTAGTCTCCCATGTATGTGTTGTGTAGCAGTGTAGTATCTCATGTGTGTGCATGTGTTTGTGTAGCAGTGTGGTATCATGTGTTTGTGTAGCAGTGTGGTATCATGTGTTTGTGTAGCAGTGTGTAGTATCTCATGTGTTTGTGTAGCAGTGTGTAGTATCTCATGTGTTTGTGTAGCAGTGTAGTATATCATGTGTTTGTGTAGTATCTCATGTGTTTGTGTAGCAGTGTGTAGTATCTCATGTGTTTGTGTAGCAGTGTGTAGTATCTCATGTGTTTGTGTAGCAGTGTGTAGTATCTCATGTGTTTGTGTAGCAGTGTGTAGTATCTCATGTGTTTGTGTAGCAGTGTGTAGTATCTCATGTGTTTGTGTAGCAGTGTGTAGTATCTCATGTGTTTGTGTAGCAGTGTAGTATCTCGTGTGTCCCAGTAGATCTCCGTGCTGCATGCTGCTGTATTTGGAGGTTATATAAGGGTTTGCGTGCAGCAAGAATCAGCCTCCCCTCCGGCCGTGCCAGGGTGTGTGTGTGTGTGTATAAAAATAAGTGTGTGTATGTAAGTGTGCGTGAGAGAAAGGCACACAGACACACACAGAGATACACACACAGATACACACCCCTGACAGATCTTCCATGCAGCTCAGCTCCTCCCTGCAGATACAGGTCTTGGAGAATACACCTAAAACATACAAAACGATGTAATATTTTTACCCAATTTTACCGAGGAACATTTATTTTTTTAACTTTATAACCTGTATGTATGGGGATGATTATCACCTAAGCTTTCAGTCGGACGTCCTTTTGTACTTGAGTCTAGAGAGTTGATGTGTTCAACATGAAACTTGTTCATTACTTCTGACGTCCCTCATCATACACATTGTCGTTGTTTGGTCTGTAGGATTATATCAGAGTGTCCATCCAGATCATATGTAGGTCACCATGTACAGGCCATGGAAAGCACATGTGCGCACACACAGCAAAGCTCAACCATGGATGCAGTAAAGCAAGGCATCGAATCACGGGCTGTCTATGCCAGCGCCTTCTTCCCATTGGCTAAGAAGGAATGGCGTCCAACTCGGTTGGCTGAGACCAGAAGTTACGTAGGCGCCCTGCTGAGGGGGATGATCAGCAGAGGGGAAACTGATCGAAGGTCACATGGTCACCCTCCCAGTGATCGTGATTGGTGGAGGTGGCAAGCGACCAGTAATCTGCTCCGAACATCTCGTTCCTTTGTCTTTTCAGTTGGACATTCTGTACCTTTGAGTGTGTGTGTGTCTCTGAGTGTGTGTGTGTGCTGATACAAAGTGACAGGACAGCCACCAGTCTAGGGGTTGGTTCAGCATGCCTCCACACTGGGACACCACAAAGGGGTTAACGAACCTTCACCAAATTGAGGATTGAAAACAAGCAAGCTCCAGATCCCCATAGCTCTCGTACATCCCATAATGCCAAGGCAAGAACCAGGAAGCTGGGAGGGACAGAGCCAGGGCTTGTGGGTACACACTGGCTGGGTGTGTGGTCAGAAGCGAATCATCCCATTGGACTAAACTCCTAATCTCCCCTGACGGTTTACACAACGACTGAGTCACGTGGCCCTTAGAGGCTGTGACACCAATGGTGACATCACTGGTAACTCTCCAGTGCTTCAGGGAGGCGGGAGGGAGGTGGGAGAGAGGTGGGAGGCGGGAGGGAGGCAGGAGGGAGGCTGGGGTGTGGCAGGAGGGAGGCTGGGGTGTGGCAGGAGGGAGGCTGGGGTGTGGCAGGAGGGAGGCTGGGGTGTGGCAGGAGGGAGGCTGGGGTGTAGTGGGACTGTAGTGAAGTAAAGGGTGAAGGTGTTGTGAGAAGACTAAAGATACTGCAGGTAGCTGGAGCACAGGGAGGCTGCAGGTCACATCTGATAGTAGAGCTGTTAGTTCTAGCTTGTGTCGATATCAGGAGGTGGGCTGATGCATTTTAACTTCAGATTAACATGGCGGTGGATGCGTGAACACAGCTGCCTGGGGCCCAGACTGTACAGCATGGGAACACTGTGTACCATCCTGCTGCAGTGGAGACTGAACAAGTGGGCGCCAGCCTGCGCCAGCCTGACAAGCAGAGAAATGCTGCCTACACAATAAACCACATAACATGCTAGTGATGAACAACATATCATGCTAGTGATAAACAACATCACATGCTAGTGATAAACAACATCACATGCTAGTGATAAACAACATCACATGCTAGTGATAAACAACATCACATGCTAGTGATAAACTATATCTAGTGATATATAACATCAGGCTAGTGATGATCAATTTAATATAATCATAACATGCTATAACATCATCACAACATGCATCCCTAAGGGTGTCCAGGGGATGAATATTCCTTTGCTTTAAGAGTTTGCCTTTTGATATAGAATGTGTTTGTTGCCACAGAGCAGGATGGTGATATCCTGTAGGTTGTAAGAACACAATGTCCATTAAAGTCATATCAGAAACACACATGCAGGGACAGCACCTAACCATACACCTGTGGTATCATCTCCTTCATGTTATTTATACCACTTACACTATTTCTACACACGTGTCTTTCAAATATTTGGATTTAGTACATGTATTTAAATATTGTTTCACGTCAGTAAAGGCATATTTTCAGAGGGTTAACCCTAACCCTACCCCATCCATATACACCCATCATACAATACAAGCTTGTCAATACCACATGATAACATATTTCCAACTGCATAATTTTATCTTCTCGTGTTCTAAAACTGTTAGAGTAGCACATGTAATTGCATTTTTGATAAACCAGCTTTGATTTCAATACATATCTGACGTGTTTGTGAGGCGTTTGAAAGCGTTATTTCCATAATGTGTTTGGTGCTCGTTCAGGTTAAAACAGTACGGCTGCCGGCAGGTGTGGGCGTGTCTGCATAGATTATTATAATGAGGGTTCTCCACCAATCCCGTACCGAGCTGCGTTGTGTTCACGCATTAATTATGCAACTCTGAACGTCAGCTGCAGGCTTGAGACAGAAGCGGTGTAAGCTCATTGTGCTGCGCGTGAAGCAGACTGACCCGGCCGCGAGCCCGGAGATCAGATCATCTGCATGTTCAAAATGTGATATTTTTCTATTTTTCTATCCTTGGATTTGTGTACGTTTTTCTAAGGTCCATGGGTGGAGGAGCATGAATTCCCAGTGTTACTCAGTGGCGATGGACCTTAGCGTTTGTCAACTGAGGAGTTTTTCTATATCGTTTCTGTCTTCGGTTCTTGGCAAAGAGAAAACTGTGAAAGTTGACAATAGGTAAATTATTCTCTCAGTAATGTTACTGTAAAGTGTTACTGTAAAGTGTTACTGTAAAGTGTTACTGTAAAACTGCATGGAGTCTAAAGGAGAATCAGCAAGATGATGTGAATGAATGGGGAATTATTGTGGAATGTCTTGGCTTACATTGCAGTGCACTGATTACATTGTATATGACATACATTAGGCCATCAAGAGGATTTGTAATTATATGATCATTTCGTGTTTACGTGCATCTAAATGTGGTTTAGATGTGAAGCGATGCTGTCCAGGGGCTCATCTGCACCTTACATAATCTGAGACGAGCATGTTAATGACGTGTTTTAAACATAGATGCAGCAGATTCAAGATTTGGTATCAAACCCTTTGTTGTGTTTATGATCGTGTGGCATTGAGAACATGTGGAACATTAAACATGACAGGAATCTGTTCATGATCCTTTTCTGTTCTGTCGTTCCCAAAATCTGTCAAAAACTACGAGTTGTGTATGTGTGTATGAAGAGATGCTTGAATATAATTATATTCTATTTATACAGCAACATGGAGAGACCATTAAACCTTTTTCTTTCATTTAGAAAAGTTGGGAAATACATTTGTGAGTGAGGAACATAATGTAACCATGACCCCTTCAGTTTAACACTGCTTTTCCTGCGTCTCGACTATATTAAATAATTCAATTTAAAGATTATTATTCTTTATTTCATTTTTGTAAGAAAAATATGCTTTGATCTTACTGTTTTCCAGCGCTGTAGCCTGCATGATGATCAATTTATACGTTTAATACGTTTTTCTGTCTTTCAGATCATCGGGTGCAAGTGTGGTGGCCATAGACAACAAAATAGAACAAGCAATGGTAAGATTATACTGTTCTGGTTATCATAAATTATTATATTAGATCGTGAACGTATTCATGAAGTTGTGCTTTATTGTAAATGATTGCGGTGTTTTGAGCAGGAAGGTTTATGTAACTGCAGTCAAACAGCCTATAACAAAGGATACATTAGATGCATCTGGACACTATAAATTATTTTTTCCCCCAACAATTTAGTATTTGCGTGTTAAATTGTCCAGCTCCATTCAACAAATATAGTACGGGTTATTATGATGATTGTGCTGTAGACTACATTGATACATGTAGAAGTCATTATCCGTGTTAAAGGGATTTCGGATGTTATTGTTACTGTTGATACGTGATTGATCAGGAGTTCTTAATGGCGGCACGTGGAGCAGGTCAAATTAAACCGGTGGTCGATAATGTTCTGTAATGTTCTGGGATCTTTAGTCGCTGATGACTTTGTTCTAACGGCCTGTTTACATAAAGCGCGGGACAACGGTGCTTAACACGCGATGCTGCGTGCTGGTAGGCAAGCGGCTCCGTTATAAATAACCTGTCAGTCTGTTGGCTCCGCCCTCGCGATCCAGAACATTTTGTTCCTGTGCTGTTCGCCAGCGCTGTGGAGGATGCACAGATTACACAGGAACTGCACACTTGCAGGGCGCTCATAGGCTAGAACTGCTGCCCTCATATGTTAGAAGAACTGCTGCCCTTATAGGTTAGAACTGCTGCCCTCCTAGGTTAGAACTGCTGCCCTCCTAGGTTAGAACTGCTGCCCTCCTAGGTTAGAACTGCTGCCCTCATAGGTCATAACAGCTGCCCTCATAGGTCATAACAGCTGCCCTCATAGGCTAGAACTGCTGCCCTCATAGGCTAGAACTGCTGCCCTCATAGGATAGAACTGCTGCCCTCATAGGCTAGAACTGCTGCCCTCATAGGCTAGAACTGCTGCCCTCATAGGATAGAACTGCTGCCCTCATAGGTCATAACAGCTGCCCTCATAGGTCGTAACAGCTGCCCTCATAGGCTAGAACTGCTGCCCTCGTAGGCTAGAACTGCTGCCCTCATAGGCTAAAACTGCTGCCCTCATAGGATAGAACTGCTGCCCTCATAGGCTAGAACTGCTGCCCTCATAGGTTAGAACTGCTGCCCTCATAGGTTAGAACTGCTGTCCTCTTAGGGGTTGACCAGACCAAAGATACTTTGATCTGCCCATAGTATTACATTATTTCACATGGAAAATTGAAATTATAACCAGTATATATTTATGTTTAGATCCAAAGGAATTCTAATTATTTACAAAGTGTGTTGAGCTTGTTTCTCACTGAGACAGTGTGTCTGTCCTGCAGCTGCTCTGGGGAGCTGCTATTGTCTGAACCTCCTCCTCTGTCCACAGGACTTGGTGAAGAGTCACCTGATGTATGCAGTGCGTGAGGAGGTGGAAGTGCTGAAGGAGCAGATCAAGGAGCTGGTGGAAAGGAACAGCCAACTGGAGCAGGAGAACAGCCTGCTGAAGGCACTGGCCAGCCCTGAGCAGATGGCTCAGTTCCAGGCCCAGGTGGAGCCTGAGTCCCCTACAGACAGCACACAGGCCATCGCTCCCTCCCAGCCCCCCAGCACCTCTGCATAGCACCCCATCTCCTCCTTGGAGGGGCAGGGTTCACCTGGCAGGGGGACCCAGGTGGAATAGGGTCTAACCCTAATGTTTTACTATACTGTGAACTGACGCACGCAGAGCATCCTGATCTGAATAAACCACAGTTGGGGAAGAGCTACAAATGAAAAACAATACTTTTCTTTCCTTTGCACTTGTGTTTACCTGTGGTTCTCTGAAGGTTAACCTGCTTCAGACAATCATCATCTCAGTGAAGAGGGTTTGGTGCAGGTGAAAGACAAACCTCTGCGTCCCCCCCCCCCCCACTCCTGACTGTACCACCCTAACCCTCCTCATAGACACGCTTACTTTCTACTTTTTAATGTAAATGTTTATTCGTTTCCTTTTTTTTGTAGCTGTGATAAAATCAAAAACAAGCACTTTTGTAAGATGAGAAAAATACCTGTAACTCTAGGGACCATTTGAGGTAATAAGTATTCAGGAGAGCGGCTGGGAGGGGGGTAGATGGGGGGGTATATTCTTGTGACTATGAGCCCCTCCTGTATGTTAGAGGTTGAACAGGCAGAGTGCTTCACTCTTCCTGTGTGTTCCAGGACACACAACTGCAAACTAGTTAGCGGAGAGATGGGAACAAGTATGAGGTGTGTTAGAAACTCAGTGCTCGCTCTCTTCACTCACTACTAAGAAATGATGCAAGGAGATCTTTGAAGACTTGGGGGTTTGTTGTTGTTTGTGTATAATGATTATGAATGGAGATGTAGTACTTTGATTTTTGCTCCAGACTCCATTTCAACTAAATCCACTCAGCCAAGTGCCTGGTCTCAACCATAGATATACAGATGTATTCACTAATATACTGTATATATCTCCCTATATATAAATATAAATGTGTGGTATATATCTATATCTATGGTTTCTCCAGGTTTGAACTACCTGATGTTGTGACTCAGGTTCTTCAGCTGTCAGATCTCCTGGTTCTCCAGCATGCTGCTGTCCTGGTCACCTCTCCACCCCCACAGGGCCGGTTTAACTGTTTGGGAAGAAAGAGTGTTATTGTTGTTGCTGTTATTGTTTTTAAAAGTGAATTATCGGAACTCTTGTTTCAAATTTATCGTAAAACGATGTTGATCAAGGAAAAAAGCCTTGAATTGTGTCAAGACTCAAGTGCATGTTCCTCAACCCACTACAAATGTGATGTTATTGCACTAAACAGTTGCACCTCAATTTGAATAAAATGGGATTCAAAATAAAAGCCTGTCCATCCTTATTAATCCTTATTAAATGTCTCTAACCCTAACAGACCTGTCACCATGTAACAAACCAAGTCTTTGCTGCTAGTTTAACCAAAAATGCATATACATGGGAGCACCTTGACATGACCTGTAAGCTTTTATTGTCTTAGGTCCATCTAGTCCAAGTGTATCAGAATGAATAGATTTCTTTAAATCAGGGCTGCGCCTTCTCAGAATGGACAGAGTTGATGTGTGTTGTGATCACACACTCAGCCTCGATCTCCCCAATGTTTCCTGTTTGTGTTCTTTTTGACAGGAAGATACATCAGAGCACTCCTTTCTTCTCTCTACCTCTCCACTTCTCTCCATCTCTCTTCTCCACCTCTTCTCTCCACCTCTCCTTTCCACCTGTCCTCTCCACCTTTCTTCTCTCCACCTCTCCTTTCCACCTGTCCTCTCCACCTGTCCTCTCCACCTGTCCTCTCCACCTCTCCTCTCCACCTGTCCTCTCCACCTTTCTTCTCTCCACCTCTCCTTTCCACCTGTCCTCTCCACCTGTCCTCTCCACCTCTCCTCTCCACCTCTCCTCTCCACCTCTCCTCTCCACCTGTCCTCTCCACCTCTCCTCTCCACCTGTCCTCTCCACCTTTCTTCTCTCCACCTCTTCTCCACCTCTCCTCTCCACCTGTCCTCTCCACCTGTCCTCTCCACCTCTCCTCTCCACCTGTCCTCTCCACCTGTCCTCTCCACCTCTCCCCCTCTCCACCTCTCCTCTCCATCTCTCCTTTCCACCTGTCCTTTCCACCTGTCCTCTCCACCTCTCTCCTCTCCACCTCTCCTCTCCACCTCTCCTCTCCACCTCTCCTCTCCACCTCTCAGCTCCCCAGTTTAGTTCACTCTCTTATTCCTCATTAGCCATCTCACATTTTCTTTGTTCTTCCTACATGGATTACCTTCTCTCCCTGATGTAAAAGCCTACCTGCACATCAGCGATGGTTAATGCGATGACCCCGTAGTGTTAGAGGCAGAGGGAAGCAGACTGAGATAGTATATCATGTGGTAGACCGATAAAGTACATACACGTACAGTACATACACACAGACAGGCTCGTGTTGAGATGTAGGTCAACCATTGAGCTGGGTTTGTCCCCCTCCCTGGTCAACCCGCCCTCCCCCCCCTCCCTCTTGTTTCTCTCTGGCGAAGGGGGCGTAGGGCTTTGTGTGGAACAAAGTGTTCCAGCACAGCCTGTACATTTATACTGTATATTTTGATGCTGTACAGACCTGAACTAGTCCATCATACAGGCCATACTGAAGATGCCAGCCCATCGATAACAAGGCTCCTCTTTACCCCTGCTATCTTGTCACCCCAACATCTTTACATACAGTTAAATATAAACACGGAGATATGGACTTCGTTAGAGATTTAGTTATAAAGGCTTGGTTATACAGACATCAAAGCGTGCTCAGAGAACAAGATAAAAAATGTTTGTAACTTACATTGTTGAGGTTAAACAGGAGCCTATAAGCAGATGACACCATTGTTTTGTGCTGTTTTATTCTACTGATCACACACAGATGGATGAATCATATAATATAATGTTTCACCTATGATGAAATAATCACTTAACCAAAACATGTTGGGGTGAATGCCCTGTTAGATGTGTGTGTGTAACACACTGGTAGAGGAGTGTGTAACACACTGGTAGAGGAGTGTGTAACACACTGGTAGAGGAGTGTGTGTGTGTGTGTAACACACTGGTAGAGGAGTGTGTGTGTGTAACACACTGGTAGAGGAGTGTGTAACACCCCTGGTAGAGGAGTGTGTGTGTGTGTGTAACACACTGCTAGAGGAGTGTGTGTGTGTAACACACTGGTAGAGGACTGTGTAACACCCCTGGTAGAGGAGTGTGTGTGTGTGTGTAACACACTGGTAAAGGAGTGTGTGTGTGTAACACACTGGTAGAGTGTGTGTGTGTGTGTGTGTGTAACACAGTGGTAGAGGAGTGCGTGTGTGTTATACTCTGGTAGAGGAGTGTGTGTGTGTAACACACTGGTAGAGGAGCGTGTAACACCCCTGGTAGAGGAGTGTGTGTAACACACTGGTAGAGGAGTGTGTGTGTGTAACACACTGGTAGAGGAGTGTGTGTGTGTAACACACTGGTAGAGGAGCGTATAACACCCCTGGTAGAGGAGTGTGTGTGTGTAACACACTGGTAGAGGAGTGTGTGTGTGTGTAACACACTGGTAGAGGAGTGTGTAACACCCCTGGTAGAGGAGTGTGTGTGTGTAACACACTGGTAGAGGAGTGTGTGTGTGTAACACACTGGTAGAGGAGTGTGTAACACCCCTGGTAGAGGAGTGTGTTTGTGTGTGTGTAACACACTGGTAGAGGAGTGTGTGTGTGTGTAACACCCCTGGTAGAGGAGTGTGTGTATAAGCGGTTGTGATGAGAAAGAAAAGGTAGGAGGAAATGTCAGTAACTTAATGTACATCCAGAGTCACAATCCAGTGAAACGTGCTCTTAGTTTGGGTCCCCCCTGCACATGCTCAGAGCAGAGGAGGCACCCTGGAGAGCGTGACTGGGAGCAGCTGTGTCTGCCAGAGACTCTATGGAACATGGGGTTCTTACTGCTGTGGAATAACTACCCATCAGCCACCATCAGCTAGACTGTCAGAATGAGTCTCATAATGAGTGAGAGTGTGATCGCTGACAGCCCAGGTGAAGGTGTGCTCCCTCAGGTGATGAGGGATCTACGAGTGACATGACAATCCTGCGAAGGAGTTTAACATTCTTGGCACAGATATCTGGAAAATACTTAAGCAATTAGAGTGTGTTTACTGTACAGCGAGATGTTGGAGTTGATGTCTGTATTCTGTACAGCGTGTCTCCTAAAAGGAGGGAGTAAGGCTGGGGGGGAGGCATGTTAGAACTGTACCTTCCCTGCTCAGAGTTCATTCACTCATTCATAATTCACCTCTGCTGTGCTCCCTCTCTCCCTCCATCCCTCTTTCCCTTCAGTTAGGACAGAGCGCAAAAACAAGCTGTAGCAAGCTCACCTCCACCCCCTCTCTCTCTCTCTCTCTCTCACACCCACACTCTCACGCCCTCTCGCTCTCTCACAAATACTTAACACAAAAATGCAAAAACAGAGCATGTTTAATGACAGTAAAAAAGACAAATAGCTGATATGCACTACTGTGACCAACGGCACTGTGAAAACTATGGATCTTTTAGTGTATACTGTCAGAGACCTGGTCATACTCCACACACACACACACAAACACACACACACAGAGTCCAGCAGCGTGCTGTATTGACCTTGCAACGCAGGCCAAAGACATTATGTGGATTTCCCTTTTCTGTTTCAAACCCCGGTTCACACACACAGACACACACACACAGCAGCCAGAAGAGTACAGAATGTACAGTGCCAGGCTAGAGCCAGAAAGAACAGTTTTAATATAGATTTAATACAGACAGACACACTGACCATCTGTCTGACATTGATACACACAGGACTGATCACCACAAACACACACACAAACAAACACCACACACACACACACACACACACAAACACCACACACACAGTCTTGTTATGCTACAGAAGCTGTTCTCTCTGATACACTCAGTAGAACCAGTAGAGCGAAAGCTGGAACAGCATGAACCAAACGACACAGCCTCTAATACAGCCTCCCCCAGCCTCTAATTCAGCCTCAACCCATGTCTTACATGTGTCCTGGGAAGCCCTCTCCCTATAGAACACTACTATAAAGGGATCAATGTCATCCATTCAACAGTTCTAGTTTATTAAATCTTTCATGAGAACAGAACGACCAGTCTTTAGGATATATTCTCAAAACTGG
The DNA here is from genome assembly GCA_030340685.1 of Protosalanx chinensis. NCBI lineage: Eukaryota > Metazoa > Chordata > Actinopteri > Osmeriformes > Salangidae > Protosalanx > Protosalanx chinensis. Next base: position 5,649,417 of record CM059333.1, read on the forward strand.
TCAAATAATATAAGTTGATTGTTACAGTAAAGAATTAACAAACCAACCACATCAGAACATCACATCAACAGAACAAACATCAAATATCAAGGAAAGCGTAAAATGCTGAATGGTTGTTTCTGTAATGACATATTAATGACAAGCCTGCCCCCTGCTGTTCACTGTTAGCAACTGCCTCCAGTCTGCCCCCTGCTGTTCACTGTTAGCAGCTGCCTCCAGTCTTCCCCCTGCTGTTCACTGTTAGCAGCAGCCTCCAGTCTGCCCCCTGCTGTTCACTGTTAGCAGCTGCCTCCAGTCTGCCCCCTGCTGTTCACTGTTAGCAGCTGCCTCCAGTCTTCCCCCTGCTGTTCACTGTTAGCAGCAGCCTCCAGTCTGCCCCCTGCTGTTCACTGTTAGCAGCAGCCTCCAGTCTGCCCCCTGCTGTTCACTGTTAGCAGCAGCCTCCAGTCTGCCCCCTGCTGTTCACTGTTAGCAGCAGCCTCCAGTCTGCCCCCTGCTGTTCACTGTTAGCAGCTGCCTCCAGTCTGCCCCCTGCTGTTCACTGTTAGCTGTTTGAACAAAACAAGAGCACTTACTGACAGACCCAATGACCCCGTCCCCCTTCACTCTTCACGCAGTCAGGAGGGGACCCTGCCTCTGTCTCTAGCTGGGTCCTGAGTGTGTCCACCTCGGTCTGCAGGTGCTGGATGTCAGCAGACACCTGGCTGTGGTTTGCCTGGGCCTTCTTCAACTGGCAGTGCAGACGCTTCACTATGGCCTCGTATCGCCTGGTCTGGATCTGAGGACGCACACACACACACAACACACACAACGCACACACAACACACACAACAACACGCACACTGTTGAAACTAGACAATATGTATGATGAACCATAACCCTCGTTGCCTCCCCTGTGTCAATCTTACCTCTATGTGTTTCTTAATGCGTGAGTGACTCTCTAACTCCCCGAGGAGCAGCTCTCTCTGCTGAGTCATGGTCCTTCTGAGGCCTGAGATCTGATCCTTCACTTCAGCAATCTCTCTCTAAAACAACACCATTTTAAAAGCATCATCCCTGAATAACATCAACTAACCCAACGTTTTTTAAAGGAGGATGGTCCAGCTAGTGTCTCTGACTGTGGCATCCTTCTGGACTCCTAACAGACCCCTGTTCTTTCACAGTCTAGCAGTCCTCTATAACCTCTGACCTGCTCCTGCCTCACAGCTTTGCCCTCTGGGTCCCTCAGGTCAGTGCTCAGCTCTTCCTGTTGCTGTGTTAGTGCATGAACCTTCTCCCTGGCCTCCTCCACCTCCCTCTGAGCCTCAGTCTGCCTCTCCGCCCGCTGCACAGCTGCCTTGTGGCCCCCGATTGTGTTCCTGTAGGTGTTGTACCCTGCCAGGTCCAGGTGAAAGTGTCCCTCCTGTTCCTGTATCTGCAGGCCCAGCTGGGTGTTCAGGGTGTGGGCAGACAGGGAGCTGGAGGTGAGGCTGTCCATGTTTCTCTGCAGCACCTCCATCTCTCCCTCCACCAGGAGCAGCTGCCTGCAGACGCCTCTCAGCTGCACCCCAGCCTCCTCCCCTTCCTGGGTCACATCTGTCAGCGTAGCCTGGATACACACATCATGTAGCTCAGCCTGGATACACACATCATGTAGCTCAGCCTGGATACACACAACATGTAGCTCAACCTGGATACACACATCATGTAGCTCAGCCTGGATACACACAACATGTAGCTCAGCCTGGATACACACATCATGTAGCTCAGCCTGGATACACACAACATGTAGCTCAGCCTGGATACACACATCATGTAGCTCAGCCTGGATACACACAACATGTAGCTCAGCCTGGATACACACAACATGTAGTTCAGCCTGGATACACACATCATGTAGCTCAGCCTGGATACACACAACATGTAGCTCAGCCTGGATACACACAACATGTAGTTCAACACTCTCACCACATACTGCCTTGGTATCTGCTTGTGTGTTAAGCAGCAGTCTTGGTCTACCACTGAGGCGCCTTTTACCATAGTTAAATATTTACAGGAGTGTGGTAAGTTAATGTTTCTAAATCCATGAGCTCCCAGGGATTTAGAGGTGTCAGTAACTGTGTTCACCTGCAGACAGCAGTCAGTAACTGTGTTCACCTGCAGACAGCAGTCAGTAACTGTGTTCACCTGCAGACAGCAGTCAGTAACTGTTCACCTGTAGACAGCAGTCAGTAACTGTGTTCACCTGCAGACAGCAGTCAGTAACTGTGTTCAACCTGCAGACAGCAGTCAGTAACTGTGTTCACCTGCAGACAGCAGTCAGTAACTGTGTTCACCTGCAGACAGCAGTCAGTAACTGTGTTCACCTGCAGACAGCAGTCAGTAACTGTGTTCACCTGCAGACAGCAGTCAGTAACTGTGTTCACCTGCAGACAGCAGTCAGTGACTGTGTTCACCTGTAGTCTGCAGAGTATTTGCTGTCTGTCGTGAAGGGCCGCTGTTTGAGCAGAGCCTTGCCGAGAGACATCTTCTAGTGCCTCACTCAGGGAACACTCAGGACCGCTTTCCATCTCTACACTTCATCATTTCATTACACACATTTGAGGAAACAACATTAACACACTTTTAATGTTATGAGGTTAAGCAAGGCGATATTTACAGATCAGTAAGCTAGCTAGTTCAACTGCTGTCTAATTCTCCCAATGGGGATATACGTTTTAGATATACGATTTTTGGTTACCACACATATTTTGTCATTAATTTATTAAAACACAAAAGCCTTTGACATTCTTTAAAAAGTTGGAACGTTTAGTATGAAACTTTAACCAAATTAAGATAATTACCTTCAGCTTCTCAGTGTCTGACAGGACGAGTCTTCGCGCCACACCGTTATTTTATTCAACATCTCGTGCAGTTTCTGAACCTAAGGCGCTCGTGAAGTAAACTAACGGGCGCCAAAACATATTGGATTTTATCGGTTTATTTTTTCATTTCATCATCCCATTCCCTACAAGAGGTTCTGAGTATCTTCACAGAAAGCTTCTATAAGTTATCAGTTGACTCCAATCATTATATTTATTAATAATAATATTTTACACACACCTTTTATTAACATCACCACTTAATTACAGATAATCGTATACATGATAGCCTAACATTTCCTGAACAACGACCCTTGGCAGTTTTCGTTAGGCCACTTAAGCTTCTTACTTTAAGCATCTTACTACCAAAACATGCATCCTTCATCCTTCTTGATGCTTCATGACGTCAGACTGCGCTGCAATGACAAGCTCTGACCAGAAGAGGGCAACATCGAGTAAAAGAACAAGTGGTGCGAGCGTGAATTCTAAGGTTAAGTTAAAGAAGAACAGGGCTGATTCGGGACAGAAAATCAATGAATTAAAGTAATCAATTAAAGTGATGATGTTCCAGATGGTGTGATAGAAGTTGTAGTAATAGAAGGTGATGATATTTCAGATGGTGTGACAGAAGGTGTCTTCTCAGGAAACTAAAAGTTCTCCTTATTAAATATAAACTTCACTCCCCCTTCAGAGTGGGACTGACACTGCTTTCCAAGAGCTTTAGCAAGCTGGGTGGGGCCACATAGAAACACCCCCACTTTACTCCTGCAGACACACACACATACACACACACACACGACCAGTGTTACAATATAACATCCTCATTTTTCATGAAGTACTTCATGTCACCTATTGCACAAGTCATCAAAGGTCAATTGACCAAACAGTGTGTGTTTCCATGGAGCCATTTCCATGGCAACACACTCACCCCGGGTGATTGGTTCCGATGGACCTGAACTCGCTGTCCCAGTTTGGTTTCCCATACAGAGTCTTCTGCTTCAGACCAGTGATGGGGTCACTCTCAGCTTCATGGTGAACTCTGAAGTGAGCTGCCTTTAACAGAACAATTATAGAATAATAATAATTCATTAATTATCATAAAGATGTAGATCCTAAGCGCTGGCTATATTAACATGCACGTTGTTTATGTGTTGTGTATCTTACTTCAGTCTCTTTCCACCTGGTTAGATAAATGTTGTAGCTGAGAAAGTCAGACATCCCTTTCTCTGTCATCTGACCCTCCAGAGACTGAAGCAAGTCTGCAAACCACTCGAAGGCCTGAGTCTCCGGACACAACCAGTAGAAGTAGATCTAACACAGAAGACAAGAAGCTCAGAGTCTGCAGGACAGTTGGTACATGAAGAGTCTGATGCAACATGTTCTGTCAGTCAGAGGTCATAAACCAGCTGCAGTGTGGTGACTTCTGCTTGGCCTGGAAAGCTTATCAGCTGCTCCTGATGGTCTGTCTCTGAGGCCACTCACCTTCTTGGTGAAGACATTCTGGTTCTTCTGGATGTGTTTGTACCAAACTGATTTGAGGATGGAGGCAAAGGGAGTGACCCCGATACCAGCGCCCACCAGCATCACCACCTCGTATCTGAAGACGTCTTCACTTGCAGTGCCAAACGGACCATCGATGGCCATCCTAGGGACAGAACCCAGGGAACCCTGTCAGAGGGAAGTCTGACCAGCTGGTCATTTGAAACGAACATTTCTCCATTACGAGACTAACAAAGGATCATCTTCTCTTATTTGATCTCCATCTGTCATTTCTCTTTGCTCAGGTCCAAATGAGTTGTAAACCTCCTTTAGGTCAGTACATTCTGCTGCATGGAAATCCTGGAAACTTTTGTAATCTTACAAAATCCGTCTCACTTCATATCCTCTTACATGCTTCTTCCTGATAGCAACTTCTCTTTCTTACAACAGAACCCACCACAACTGCTGTTGCCACAGTTGGTTTAAACACACAGTCAACATGATCTCCCGTCACATCCTACATCACAATCAGACCATAAAACATCTGTTTAAAACTATTAAACACACATAAACATAAATAGACCAGAACATGATCCCAGGCAGAGAAGATGGTGTTGTGACCCTTCCAGTTATGCTTCTATCCAGAGGGGGTCAGGAAGGGGAAGGCACCCCTGGTGTGAGGAGACGTACTTGGGCAGTTTCCAGGCCTCCTGAGGTGCTGCACGGTCGCCTCCACAGGCCTTGTAGAGACCCTCCGTCCAGTCGCCCACGATCCGGATGTGGACGCTGAAGTGGTCCTCCTCAGGGGCTGAGGTGAGGGTGAAGGGATGCCACTCTAAGCTGGAGACAGAGGGGCACTGCATGAACACATACTGACCCACCTCCATCTTGAAGCCTTTCCTCTTCATCTGGAGTTCCAGGGTCTTGGAGGGGTGCATCACCACCTGAGAGAACACGCCACGTAGCAGGAGACTCAGGTGACTGACTGATAGAGATGGAACTACCTGCTGAACTTTCCGGATGCGTGATTTGTACACCGATTTGGGAAAAAAGATAGAAACATATAAAACTTGAAATATTGAAGACGACAAACCTTAGTGATGACCACCTTCTGCTGGGAGCGGAAGAAACGCACCAACCTCTCACACACATAGAGGATCATGGGGCCCACCACCCACTTCCATGTCTGCAACACAGTCAGAGGACAGCTGTCAGCAGGACAGCAGGTCTGGAGCACAGCTCACCATGGGGGGCTCAGGAGTTTTGTTCTAGAAGAGAAAACACTGGAGAACGTTCTCACCATGGGGGGGTTCCCCGCAAACCTGGGTTGAGGGCAGACGGTTCCGTTTTGCCCCCAGGCCTCAAACTGGTCTCTGCAGTCCAGTGGTTTGTGTTCCTCCAGGCTGCTGGCAGTTTGACCTCTTACAATACGCCTGTGGTCAAGACAGGTCATAGGTCATGATACCACAGAACATGTTACCACAGAACATGTTACCAGAACATGTTACCACAGAACATGTTACCACAGAACATGTTACCACAGGTCATGTTACCACAGAACATGTTAACACAGAACATGTTACCACAGGACATGTTACCACAGAACATGTTACCACAGAACATGTTACCACAGGTCATGTACACACATGCAGTATGTAAACCTAAACCTTTTATGACACTTCCTACTCACCCAAATCCATGGAAAACCAGGCCAATGAAGAAGATGACAAATAGGTGGTGGGTGTACCAGAACAACTCAAAGTACGACCTCCGGATGACCTCCATGGATGAGGTGATGATGAGGATGAGGGCCAGGGTGATAGCTACGCCTGTCAGCCCAGCGATTGTGGTGAACATCACAATAGTTGGGTTCTGTTTACAGGAAGATACATTTAAGTTTTAAGTCTGTAAATCTGCAATGAAGGATTCGTATAAAGACATCTGACTTACAGTTTGGTTGCTTCTGATTGGGTTCAGGTAGGAAGCGTTGTCTCCGTTCCCGATCTGTGACAGAACGTACGGCAGCTGGCTGCTGTTCCCCAGCAGCTGTGCATCCATGAACCACTCAAAGTTGAACAGGTGGGCGATGATGTGGACCGCTAAGCATGGGGGCCACCCAACCCCAGAGGAGGAAAACACAGATTTGAATTGATCTTGATTAATATAGTTTTTTTAATTAATGTCTATTCATGAAATAAAGTGGCGATCAAAAGGCTTCAAATAGCACAAAGTCAAAAGCCTTAGAGTAGTTTTAGTGTTGAGGACTACCTGTGTGAAATGCGATCATATAAGCCACAAGCTTGTGGAACGTCAGGTTTCGGTCCAACTGTCGAGCTGCGGTACGACTGCAACACTAAACACAATTGAAAGTTGTCAGTCCTGTATCACTTGTTATCAACTGATCAAAATTACCTCACTAAAACGTTCCTTACAATGAAACAGGTCTTTACAGTATTTTTTCCGTTTCCTTAACAAGACTTACTATGAATAGAGACCAGACTATACATTATTACAGTACAAGTATGTGTGAGGAAAACATGAAGATCACCTGAATGGTCCCGCGCAGGAAAGAGAGCAGGTTCCTGCAGACAGGGAGCAGGATCAGCATACAGTTGAAGTTCAGACAGGCAGCAGGAGCCCTGGCCCAGGACAGAGCATCCTGCAGAACACACAGAACACAGTCAGGACAGAGCATCCTGCAGAACACACAGAACACAGTCAGGACAGAGCATCCTGCAGAACACACAGAACACAGTCAGGACAGAGCATCCTGCAGAACACACAGAACACAGTCAGGACAGAGCATCCTGCAGAACACACAGAACACAGTCAGGACAGAGCATCCTGCAGAACACACAGAACACAGTCAGGACAGGGCATCCTGCAGAACACACAGAACACAGTCAGGACAGAGCATCCTGCAGAACACACAGAACACAGTCAGGACAGGGCATCCTGCAGAACATACAGAACACAGTCAGGACAGAGCATCCTGCAGAACACACAGAACACAGTCAGGACAGGGCATCCTGCAGAACACACAGAACACAGTCAGGACAGAGCATCCTGCAGAACACACAGAACACAGTCAGGACAGAGCATCCTGCAGAACACACAGAACACAGTCAGGACAGGGCATCCTGCAGAACACACAGAACACAGTCAGGACAGAGCATCCTGCAGAACACACAGAACACAGTCAGGACAGAGCATCCTGCAGAACACACAGAACACAGTCAGGACAGAGCATCCTGCAGAACACACAGAACACAGTCAGGACAGAGCATCCTGCAGAACACACAGAACACAGTCAGGACAGAGCATCCTGCAGAACACACAGAACACAGTCAGGACAGAGCATCCTGCAGAACACACAGAACACAGTCAGGACAGAGCATCCTGCAGAACACACAGAACACAGTCAGGACAGAGCGTCCTGCAGAACACACAGAACACAGTCAGGACAGAGCATCCTGCAGAACACACAGAACACAATCAGGACAGAGCATCCTGCAGAACACACAGAACACAGTCAGGACAGAGCATCCTGCAGTCAGTCAGTCTAATATAAAGGGTCAGGGTTCCACATCCTTGTTTTTTATGAAATAAAATCAAGTTAAAAGTGAGCAAGGGAAACGCAACACACAGAAACACAATCAGGGAAAGAAAGCGCTGAAAGTTTCACTTCTGTTGTTGCGACCACCTGGCAAACAGTATTAGCCTGTCTCACTGCAGACCTCACAGTATCAGCCTGTCTCACTGCAGACCTCACAGTTTCAGCCTGTCTCACTGCAGACCTCACCGTATCAGCCTGTCTCACTGCAGACCTCACCGTATCAGCCTGTCTCACTGCAGACCTCACAGTATCAGCCTGTCTCACTGCAGACCTCACAGTATCAGCCTGTCTCACTGCAGACCTCACAGTATCAGCCTGTCTCACTGCAGACCTCACCGTATCAGCCTGTCTCACTGCAGACCTCACAGTATCAGCCTGTCTCACTGCAGACCTCACCGTATCAGCCTGTCTCACTGCAGACCTCACAGTATCAGCCTGTCTCACTGCAGACCTCACAGTATCAGCCTGTCTCACTGCAGACCTCACCGTATCAGCCTGTCTCACTGCAGACCTCACAGTATCAGCCTGTCTCACTGCAGACCTCACAGTATCAGCCTGTCTCACTGCAGACCTCAACGTATCAGCCTGTCTCACTGCAGACCTCACAGTATCAGCCTGTCTCACTGCAGACCTCACAGTATCAGCCTGTCTCACTGCAGATTTCACATCAACACTTAGTGTTTGGATTTATTGTGTCATTTTGGGTTAACTAGGAACAGCACAGCACAAAAGAAAAGTATAATTTAAGACATATCTTGTTTAGTTAACTATAGGAATTAAATATCTGTTAAAATTAGGTATTTCCTGTTAATTATTACATTGTGTACAACGTAAGTACATTTAGGAAGTTTTTACAGTAGTTACCTACATTCTAACAAATAACCTTGTGTTATATGAGCCAAATCCTATTATTACTGCATTCTTCACAATGTAAATACTTGTGTACACAAAAACAATGTGTAAGTATACTGTAGCTTTTTGAAAGATGGTTGTAAGCAGCTCACCCCCAGTAGAACTCTGGTGTAGAACCACCTCTCAGTCAGGAAGGCCATGTAGAAATGCACAAACAGGAAGGCATTGAGCCCCAGCCACACTAGCTGAGGAAACAAATATATGTTTTATTAAACTACAACAACAAAGCAGAAATTGTGGATAAATGTCCCAAAGTTAGAAACTCACAATGACAAAGATGGAGAGTCCTTCGTTGGCAACAAAGCTCCCCATTCTGAGAGACCAGAGAGAGATGCTGTGTAGAGGACAAGAGGAGGAGGCAGAATGTGCTCAGAGTGAATGAGGAGTCTCTAAAAACCCAACAAACAGGGAAGTCCTCTCAAGGTCCGACCACCACATGAACAAGGGAGGTTTGGCCTCAGAGACAGAAGTGACCTTGTTCCCATCAAAGGGTTTCAATTATATTTGTTTAATTGATCTTGAAGCAGGTTTAAAAAGAAACTAGTACTTAATGCAGAAGCAATGCTAGACCGATATCCTTGGTTCTGTGTGAGTATTCTCATGTGCCATAAGGTTAGGACCTTATGGTTAGGACCTTATGGTTAGGACCTTATGGTTAGGACCTTATCACGTTTCTCAGTTGCTCATGACTGGATCCATGATCGATGTCCATATTTGTGGGATGATAAAAATAACGTCACCTTGATGGTGGAATCTGCTGTGTGGTCTCTGACTCTACACTGTAAAAATATTGAATACCTGAATAAAAATTCTTCTGAATTTTACTTGAACACTTACGAGAATTTTGAGTTTATAAAAGATGTTAGGAACACTTCACACTTAATGTCTGTTTCGTAAATCCATGTTTGAACCAGATCATTACTAATGAAGCTATGGAGGTTGGCAACACAAGGGTGTTCAGGCAGCAAGTCAAGAATTTCCACAGAGGATGTGAAACTCCAGTCTTACAACAGCCTTAATTTGTATGAGAACAGGAAATCATTTATCACCTTTCAAAAGAGTCAATAACGACCTTTCAGTCAGTGAAAACCTCTTGCATGTGTTCTCATTTGTTTTTCTGTCTAAACTTATTATTAGAAGAAGTATATTATCTGTGTTGACATTCAGACTCCTGACTCATACGCCTTAAATGAGCAGTGTGTGTCTGCAAGTTTATCTGGGCAAATACACAGACTACAGAAACACAGAATACAGAAATACAGAATACAGAAATACAGAATACAGAGATATACAGAATACAGAGATACACAGACTACAGAGATACACAGACTACAGAGATACACTGACTACAGAGATGTGTTTTTTGAGTGAAAGGTTAATGACTGTCTTACACAATGTCATGGAAAGATTGTTTATCAGAAAACGTCCTTCTCCTTACAAAGCCAAACATGTGCATTTATTAAGAGGAGTTCCAAATTTAGATTAGATTAGATTAGATGAACCTTTATTTGTCCTCCAGGAGGTGGAAATTGCAGTTCACAACAGCAGCAGGGTAAAGTACAGCACACAGAGTTGCAGGGTAATATACATAATGACAATAACATAACAATAGCAATAACAATGGCAATAGCAATAGGCGGGCACGATAAGGTCAGATATCTTAAAAAAAAATAAGAAAATAAGTAATTAAGTAGTCTGGTTAAGTAGTCCAGTGTACAAAATAGTAAGTTAAGTCGACAAGTCGACATGCAGGCAGTTATTGCAGTTGAGATACAGAATTACAGTATTTTGCAAGAGTATGATAAAAAAAAATAAGTTAGGTAGACATATAGACATATAGACAGTTTTGGAGAATGGAGATTTACAGCATTACAGTATTGCAAAAAGTAAGCAAGTTAAGTAGAAATATTGCACTTAGTACAGAGTATCAATATAACATGAGTATTGCACATGATTGAGGTAAGTAATAAAAGCCAAAAAATATATAATACAGATATAGATACAATAAAAGAGTAATAACAGTAATACTGCATGGTGGTGAGGTAGTGAAGGTAATAGTTATAATAATGGTAAAGGTGTAGCACATGATAGTGGCTATGGACAGCAGTAAGGGCACTCGTAAGCGATACAAAGCAGAGAATCAATCATACATGTGAAGGTGAACCTGTCACCGGATTGGTGGAGTGGAGTTCTGCATCCTGACTGGTGCAGTTTAATGTGAAGATGTGGCTGACTTGCTCTGTAAGAGCCACTAGACGTCGCTGTGTCTGTTCAAATTCCTTAACATGGTCAGAACCAGTTAACAACATAACTAGCTACTGTTTTCACAGCACGTCTGACTAGGTTTGAATCATCGCAGTTTTGGGATGGCTAGTGTGTGTGTGCTCGTGTGTGTTTTTGAGGAGGAAGAGGAGGAGGAGGAGGAGGAAGGCTGGACTCATTCTGTCAGAACACATATCTGTCATTTAAAACTCATTCTATATTTATCCTTGTTCAACGTAAATTAATTATCACCCCCCATCCTTCCTCCCCCTTTCAGATATTTATGATCAACATTAACCAGCATAACCACCATCTTTCTAGTGTCACTCTGACAACACTGACAGGAAAACAAATCACCTAATGAAGAGCAGCTTTCACAAAGAATCTAGCCTGGAAATCACTAAACAGATTAATGGAAATCGAACCTTCCAACTGATTCAGGTGAAACTGTGGAGATGGAGTTGATATATTCCTGCTCCCAGTCACTTTACTATGACTCCCACATGCAAGCAACAGTGTCTAGTTTAATATCATATCCGATTGGATTCAGAGGAGTTCTAGATTTGTGCAAATGACTAAAGATTAATGTTGACTGGTTGATTGGCATGCAGCTCAGACCAATGAACCCCAGAGCTTCGTCCCTGCTGAATAACATAGATTAATACAATGGTTATAACTGCTGCATGTTAAGACATATTAGGGCCAGACAGGAATCCACTTGAAACCAGTTTATGAAAGCAGATAACAGACATGTTCAACAGACAAAGCAGAGCAGACACTTTTATCTTGACAGCAACACTTGACATGAAGCCTCTATTTACTAGCATAGTAAAGTACAGCAAGCAGGTGCACTCTCGTTAATGTAATCTTAATTTAAAGTGTTGCCACCTACAGTACACTGGTTGCTAATCCTCTCCTATTTCAATCAATGCTGTGCATGATTTCAGGTGTTATGCAAGTCATAGCTGCTTGGTGACTGTGAACAACAAAACACATACCGACTCTGATAACTGTTCCTTGAAAACCACGACACAATATAAACTAACAGCTGTAAACAAGAAAACATACGTTCTCAGATGAGGAACTTAATCAGAACCGTGGGGATGGAATTGAACAAAGACTAGCAGGACTGTTCTGATCTAGGAAAGGAGATCATGTGACATCATCTGTTCCTCCACAATTACATCAAACCTGATTCCTTTCATTAAGGACAAGCTTGTTGGTTGTGTTCAACCCTGGTGTAACAAACTGCTCTCATTTGACATCATTGGAAGGAAATCCCCCTACATAATTACCAGTTTATTTAGTTTTTAATTCTGCTAATAACTCATTAACAATGAGAACATTTAGTCCAATCCTCAGATGGGTGAAACTGAGTCCATGCAAGCTTTGTTCCTTGTTAGTTAACTGTGACTGTGCTTCAGGCTTCAGGACCCTGGAGGCTTGTCCACTACCTCTAATAAGCAACAGAAGGTCAAGATGTGTTTGTGAGATTCTGTTTGCTACATCCCCATGTTCTACCACTGAGCTGTACCTCATCCCCATGTTCTACCACTGAGCAGTACCTCATCCCCATGTTCTACCACTGAGCAGTACCTCATCCCCATGTTCTACCACTGAGCTGTACCTCATTCCCATGTTCTACCACTGAGCCGTACCTCATCCCCATGTTCTACCACTGAGCTGTACCTCATCCCCATGTTCTACCACTGAGCCGTACCTCATCCCCATGTTCTACCACTGAGCTGTACCTCATCCCCATGTTCTACCACTGAGCCGTACCTCATCCCCATGTTCTACCACTGAGCCGTACCTCATCCCCGTGTTCTACCACTGAGCCGTACCTCATCCCCATGTTCTACCAGAGCCGTACCTCATCCCCATGTTCTACCACTGAGCCGTACCTCATCCCCATGTTCTACCACTGAGCTGTACCTCATCCCCATGTTCTACCACTGAACTGTACCTCATCCCCATGTTCTACCACTGAGCCGTACCTCATCCCCATGTTCTACCACTGAACTGTACCTCATCCCCATGTTCTACCACTGAGCTGTATGTCATTCCCATGTTCTACCACTGAACACTGGTTCAGTAAAAGGCACCTTTTCAAAAGCAACATCGTTAAATATTTATAAAATAGCTAAGAAATTGCACGTTCAGTTGCCTGTATAATCAAAACAGAACAACAACACATCCGCTAGACACGCGCGTGGCTCCAGGCTCTTGTGTGCAGAAGGGGCTCGCGGAGCCTCGTAATCTGACGTTATTTAAAACCCACGTTACCCTCCAGTAACCATCTGCCAGGTAGTTAGTTTACACACAAGGTCTTTCCTGAGACATATGTTTTCCAAAGGAAGTCTAAACACGTGTCCTGAAGATAACCGACATAACAGGTCGGACTCGGCAATATATGTCATAAATCGCGCACGAACGTGTGTTTATCGACCTATGATGACGCGAACATGAAAAAGCTTCTTATTGGTTGAAATGCAGTAGAGCGTCCAGAGCGCTCGAGCTGATCTGGAGATCATGCGCTTAGTGTGATGACGTCACCGCAGGTGGAGCGGAGCTTCAGACTGAGCAGCAAGTAGGCGTGCGGCCAAAGCTGCACTGTCTTAGTATAAGACGTTATATCTTCCCTTAGAACACTGTTTTGTTTGATAGTGCGTGTTAAAACATGCGCCTCACTAAACCCAGAAGAGTGTTGTGAACTGAGCAAGCAACAGCATCTGGGAAATAGCTGGGAAAGATCAGAGGCAACAGGCTGGTGAAGACTTGGATCAGGAGGATCATATATTAAGACCAGGTCAGTGATGTCTGTATCTTGTAGGTTAAACTATGTAAGACATTTCTGACGTTTGATTCTGATGACACTGCCACACTAATGATTCCTGACCTTAAGTTTTATTGTGTATGTGAGCCTAATCATCCAGGAAATAATCCTAAAAATTGGTTAGTCTACTACTATAAGTGACTGAATGCTTGTGTAATCTAAATCATTCCAACAGTTGGTTGAAAAATAATAATTGCACGTTCAGTCTCTGCAGATCATGTGGAGCAGAACCTCCAGTACTGTAAAGATTAATACTCAAAGCAGATATAAATTGCTCAGATTGTCCAAGTTCACTTTGTAGTTAGTTGTAGGAGGAACCACCATGTCTCTGCTCTCAGCTTGTTTGGAGCTCAGACACGATGTCGCCCCTTGATAGTTATCACAGAGTTATCACAGAGTTATCACAGTTATCACAGAGGATTGGCATGGGGTGGTTCTGGATGTTGCACTCATTGGTGTTCGAGCCTTAAGGCTCCTGGGTCCACAGACTTGATCAACTACAGACTTGATCAACTACAGACTTGATCAACTACAGACTTGATCAACTACAGACTTGATCAACTACAGACTTGATCAACTACAGACTTGATCAACTACAGACTTGTTTAAACAGGTTTGTGTGTCACACACTCACCTGAAGAAAATCATAGTTTTATAAATGTGAGAATTGTGTGAGATACATATGTTCATACATGACATAACCCTTTTTCATATTTACCTAGTTGTTTATGGACTTAAAATAGGATTTAATTAAAGCTTATCTGTCCATGTTTCACACAAGATGTTTGGCAGTTTGTGTTTGTCCTTCTCTTTGTACTACAAACAGTTCCTGATCTCCTCATTAAACAATTCTTATCTGCCTCAGCCATATGTGCTCTGGTATCTGTCTAATATGTGTGTGTGTGTGTGTGTTTTAGGTCTGTTTCCATAAAGATCTATTGAATGTTGAGTCTAATCTGAAGTCATATGTGTGTGTGTGACCCAAATGGCATGCAAGCATATGTTGAGCAGGCAGTTGGCATATCTAGGTCTGTGCACTGAGCTGTGAAAACCTCTCACAGCTTATTGATTTTCTGTCAGTCTTTCTTCATCTCTTCCATTTGATAAACCCTGTTCACTCAACCTCAGGAACCAGTATTCAGTTTAGTTGTACTGTGCGATACAGTACAGTATGTTGTCATAGTAACAGGGTGAAGGCCTTCCCTGATTGGTCTGTTGAGTCAGCCAGACCTGAGATAAAGATACTGAGAATGTGTGACAAGTTTGGAGGATTCTACAGCAGAGTAGCTGACATGATACTGGGAGTCATTCTGACTGCAGGTAACCAAGGATATCATGACTATCATGAAGTCACTCTGGATAAAAGCATCTGCTAAAGGAATACATGTACATTACAGGAACATGCCTACCTGGAGGGGATGTGTTGGGGCGTCTGTCTGGAGGGGATGTGTTGGGGCGTCTGTCTGGAGGGGATGTGTTGGGGCGTCTGTCTGGAGGGGATGTGTTGGGGCGTCTGTCTGGAGGGGATGTGTTGGGGCGTCTGTCTGGAGGGGATGGTTGGGCGTCTGTCTGGAGGGGATGTGTTGGGGCGTCTGTCTGGAGGGGATGTGTTGGGGCGTCTGTCTGGAGGGGATGTGTTGGGGCGTCTGTCTGGAGGGGATGTGTTGGGGCGTCTGTCTGGAGGGGATGTGTTGGGGCGTCTTTAGCCTATGAAGGGTTTCTGATCCACAGAAATTCAGAACATCTTCCCACGCTGGGAGTTGAAAAACAAATTCTGAAAAACAAAAGGAAAATAGACAAATTGAGGTTCACTTTAGTGGTTTTTCAGATCTGAAGTCATTCAAATATGTATCATGGAAATCTTACCTGACATTATGACGTCATACTAGAGACTAATGTGAAGACGTGTCTTCCTGAAGCACTTGAAATCACACAGGAGAATCTTACAGTTCACATTACACTGATTCAGTGAACAGTGGTTGATCTCAACTATGAAAATAAGTGTTGTTTTATAAACTAATAAATGCTAGTTTTGTATGAAATCTCCAGTGGTGGTTCAGCATTGTGGCTTAGTGAGACCATCTCCTAATGTTGGGCAGCTGTGACGTCGAGCCTGATGTTGCTGAGCCACAGACTGCAGGACGTCACCACAGGAAGCTGCAAGCTCTTTCATCTGCAGCTCTTAGCTTTTAAACTCCTGGTTAGCATCTTGGGATGAAAAGATCTGCAAAGAGAAACATTTGAAACGTAATTAACTGTAATGATCAAAGGTCCGATCTGATGTTTGTGCTGTTTAAATACTCTGAGAAAATTGAATATATTCCAGCAAAGCAGGGAAATACAGTTGCAGATAAATAATTCAGCGACTATTCTCAGTAGATATGTAAACGGATGAATTTGTACTCAAGCTATCTACCTTGAACTCTGTTAGCAGTGCTAAAATATCTCAAACCCACTGTCATCCAAATCACTCATCACCAATTGTGGTCACAAGGGCTCCACATAAGCACAAGCCATGAACAGTGATGTTCAAACAAGAACACAAATTAAAATTATACAAAAAAATTGAAAAGGAGAAATTAAATAACGCATTTTTTCCATCATATTTTTTCCCCATCTCAATGTATTTATTGAATGCAGCTAATCCTAAAAATGTCATTAGTAAAGATCTAATTGGAGTGGCTGTATGTTGAGCTGCCATGCTGTTGCTGAGGCAGCTGATGGGCCTCTTAACATGTGACCCCTAAACAGAAGCTCTTTGTTTCTTTAGCTGTTCCTCTGTGGTAACTGCGACCATGTGAGATGTCTAGCCTGGTCCAGGGCTTTGCTGACGGGAACTGATTGACTTGAACTGCATTCAATTGAAGGGAAATTGGTATGTTGGAGTAAACTGTTCACACAACAACTGACAGGAAACCAGGTTGAAAAGCAACAAATAAAACTCACTGGTACTTCCTGTCTGAGAACAGTCTAGAAGAGCAGAATAAATACATGCTAACAGCTACAAAATCATAATAACTTTAACTACATAAGACATCAGGACCACAATGCACATTACAACTGTGCTTTACCCTAGAGTCAGTTATATTTACATTAATTCATTTACCAACTTCCAAGAGAAGAGACATTAAGTAAAATTAAAATTTTTAATTTTAGTAAAATTCAATTGAAATTTAGTTTGAAATACTCTTAGGAAATCACTATTCTAATACTCAGGGGTAGGGTTAGAGTGTACAGCCGTTCAGAGGATTATAGAGGGAGAGAGGTTTTGCTGAGTCAAGATATCTTCCTCTGTCATCTGCAACTCAGATTATGATGTGATCTTAAAATCATCACAGGCACCCTGTGATTTAAGAGGATGATGTACAGCGTTTGTGTTTATAACATTTGCCATTTCCAACTCTAAATTCATGATCCAATTACG
Organism: Protosalanx chinensis; assembly: GCA_030340685.1. Classification (NCBI taxonomy): domain Eukaryota; kingdom Metazoa; phylum Chordata; class Actinopteri; order Osmeriformes; family Salangidae; genus Protosalanx; species Protosalanx chinensis. Next base: position 5,666,786 of record CM059333.1, read on the forward strand.
TCTGTGTGATTTTGCCTCATTTCTTCTGACTGCGTGACTCATGAGTCTGACTTGCTTCTTAGTTTTCTTCCGCAAGTTTGTTCGTTTTAGTTTCCGGAGCGTAAACTAGACATGCTCAGGCAAGTTGTGTAGAACCTCTTCACATGTAATAAGATCTCATCTAAATCTCCTGTCTCCAGATGGATGGACAGATTATCCTCCACACCAGTGAGGCTCAGGAGAGGCAGAGGGTGAAACCATACTGTCAAATCTCTTGTCTTGCTGTTCTTTTTAAGCGGTTAAGCTTCCCAGAGAATTTAGCTACCAAATTGTTCCCAGGAAAAACATCAATCTGAGATCTGACAATAAGGCTGCATTTGTATTTCATTATTATAATTCATTCTCCCCCCCCCCCCCCCCCCCCCCCCAAAGGGAATAACAAACAAAAGTTGAGATTTGTTCTGAAATGGCTGCTGTCTTTACAGTAAAGTCTATGTTTTCATAATGTCGCACTCATGTCGGAAATGGAACATAGACATTACGGAAATAGACATTAAGATTAAGTGAAATCTTAAGCTTCACAAAGCCTTAGCCGGTATTATGAGTGTCAGGGAGTGGATGTAGGTTATAATAAAGCACATGACCCTGTCCCTAACACAGATCAAAAGGTCACAGGTTAGAATCACAGTATGTAAGTCCCTATGGATGAAGGCAGACGCTAAATAAATACATACAGGTATACATACTTCGCATGAAGGATATGGAATTCCCAGCTACAGTATTCGACATGTATTCAGTGAGGATGCAGTTCAATAGAGCTGAAGGATATGACTGTTATAACAGCAGTGTTGCTTTGGAAAGGATTCAAGATCCAGGTTAATCCTGACCTCATGTTTTGGGATACATGCTGCTCTATTATTGGCCAAGAAGATCTACTGATGCATCAATGTGATTGTACTTGAAAGGAGGAGAGGAAGGGGGAGGGAGGAGGAGGAGGGAGAGGAGGAGGAGGGAGGGGGATGGAGGAGGGGGAAGAGGAGGAGAAGGAGGGAAGGGGAGGAGGACTGCTATACAAGTGGTGTCACACTATGTATTCCACACACACTATTCCCCCCCTGACCTCATGTTTTGGGATACATGCTGCTCTATTATTGGCCAAGAAGATCCACTGATGCATCAATGTGATTGTACTTGAAAGGAGGAGAGGAAGGGGGAGGGAGGAGGAGGAGGGAGGGGAGGAGGAGGGAGGGGGAGGGAGGGAGGAGGGGGAAGAGGAGGAGAAGGAGGGAAGGGGAGGAGGAGGACTGCTATACAAGTGGTGTCACACTATGTATTCCACACACACACACTATCCCCCCCCCCCCCCCCAGCCATCACCACCCCCTGGTCTTTTTTCATCCTTCTGTTTGAAAAGATTGTCTTGCGTTGCAGGTACTATGTCTTCAGAATACACACGTCTCTACACAGACACAGTTTGTCCATGGAGAAGTGTGTTTTGATCCAATATCTTACCATGGTGTGTGTGTGTGTGTTCAGACGCAGGACACCCAGCAGGATGCTGTGGGTATTGATTTTCCTGCTGCCCACAGTAGAGCTCAGTATCATGATTCAGACACCATCACACCAGGACGACCACAAAGACGGTGAGTCTTTGACAACAGCAATGTTCCAACATAAACACACTGTACAGCTCAAAACATGTTTAGATTGTTGTGAGATGCGCTTGGGAGAAAAAGGTTTTCTGAGAAGTGAACTGGCTCAGTGTGTTTTCCTGAAACTGCTGGGTCAACTGCTCTTCACACTTGTTTGCTGCGTTTGAAAACAAGACTTCTCTGTAAAGAAACTCTTATCTGGTCTAAATGTGTCTGTTCCATTGTGAACGGAGACATGTTGAATGTTTTCCAAAGTGTTCCTGGGTAATACAACCCCTAGCAAAAAGTATGGAATCACCAGTCTTGGGCGAGCACTCACTCAGACGTTTTATTCTGTAGAACAAACTGCATGAAAAAATGATGACGTTTTTCAAAAGTGCAACTCCTTGGCATTCAGAAACACTAAAACAAATTAATAAAAAACCCTCTGGCTCTGGCTTTTATGACAGCTTTCAGTCTCTGAGGCATGGACTTGATGAGTGACAAACAGTATTGTTCATCAATCTGGTGCCAACTCTCTTTGATTTCAGTTGCCAGATCATCTTTGCAGGTCGGAGCCTTGCTGTGGACGATTGTTTTCAACTTCCACCACAGGTTTTCAATTGGGTTGAGATCTGGGCTATTAGCAGGCCATGACATTGACTGGATGTGTCTTTCTCCAAGGAATGCTTTCACAGTTTTTGCTCTGTGGCATGATGCACTGTCATCTTGGAAAATTATTTCATCATCCCCAACATTTTTTCAATTGAAGGGATAAGAAAGCTGTCAAAAATGTCAATGTAAACTTGTGCATTTATTGAAGATTTAACCACAGCCATCTCCCCAGTGCCTTTGCCTGACGTGCAGCCCCATATCATCAAGGACTGTGGGAATGTTGATGTTTTTAGGCAGTCGTCTTTGTAAATCTCACTGGAACGGCACCAAATAGTTCCTGCATCATCAGGAATGCAGATTCGTGACTCATCACTGAAGATAACCTTCATCCAGTCATCCACAGTCCATGATTGCCTCTCCTTAGCCCATTGCAGTCTTGTTCTTTTCTGTTTAAGCATCAATTATGGTTTCCTTTTAGCTTTCCTGTATGAAAATCCCATTTTCTTTAGGCGATTTTGCACAGTTCTGTCACATACATTGACTCCAGCTTCCTCCCATTTCTTCTTCATTTGTCTTGTTGTGAATTTTCTGTTTTCAAGACATATGGGGCCTCATGTACAAAGGTTGCATACGCACAAAAACGTGGCGTACGTCCTTTCCCACGCTCACGTTCAGATGTATAAAACGTGAAATGACCGTGGAAATGTGCGGTGCCCCACGCCAGCTTCATAGCTGTCGTACGCACGTTTCTACAGCTATTGTTCCTTTGGCGTCCCTTAGAGGTGATGCTGGGAAACTGTTAATAATGTGAAAACAGTCAAGGGATGTGCACATCAGAGACACCGTTATGAACAATTTACACACCCAGGCGTTTGTAATCATATAGGTGAATATAAAAGCATGCGCAATGTGATGAAGAAAATGGTATTAACAATGGCAGCATTCAAGTTTTTTGAGGACCTTACAAATGGTGCAATCCGACGTGAGCGAGTTTTTAGGGAATGCGAGGATTTACTTGCAAACAATAACTGGCTCATAAGCCGATTTCAGTTACCAAGGCCAGTGTAACTGGAGTACGCAATTAGCAGCGACAGCCGGTTTCCCTAAGGTTATCGGAGATATTGACTGCAAACACATTGCTATAAAAGCGCCATCACAGGATGAATTTGTTTATGTTAATAGAAAACATTTTAATTCCATTAATGTTCAAATCATATGTGATGCGCAAATGCAGTTAACTACTTGCTTGTAGTTGGACGTGCTTGGATCCATGCCTACGCACACTTTGATACATCTGAATTTATTTGTGCGTACGACAGTTTCTGGGCTTTGGCGTACGCCAAGTTTCAGTAGGAAATCCACGCAAGTCTGTGTACATGAGGCCCATGGCCTTTAGTTGTTTGTCTTGAGCTTAGATGTCTTCCTTGGTCTACCAGTTACGCTTGACTTTAACAATCTTCCCATGCTGTTTGTACTTGGTCCAGATCTTCGATACATTTTTGGCAACCATAGCGTTACCTCCAAGAAGTTTGATAATCCTGTCGGTGGTCTCAAGAGACATCTCTCTTATTGGAGCCATGATTCTTGCCAATCCACTTGGTCCAGCAACCCTCCAAGGTGTGATAACTGCACAGTTTTTAACTGCTGACCAACAAGCAGATCTAATCTGAGGCAGGTGCCTTAATAAGGAAAGGAAATTGACAGGGTGTGTCCTTATTTTCTACTCAAAATGGAGTGATTCCAAAAAAGAATCCTCAGAATTGAGTGATTCCATATTTACTTCCCTGCACTTGCTCTATAAAAGTGACATTTACTGACCATTGCAGTGTTTTTTCTTCATTTCTTTTAGTGTTTCTGAATGCCAAGATGTTGCACTTTGGAATGACCTTACGATTGTTTCATGTTTGTGATCTGAGTTTCATCTACAGAATAAAATGTCTGAGTGAGTGCTCGCCCAAGACTGGTGATTCCATACTTTTTGCTAGGGGTTGTATTATTCATCCCTCCTGAGGAGCAAAGTCACATGACAAACAACACAAGCATAACATCACCCAGCTAAAGCTGAAGGAGACAATAAACATGGAGTCAAACTGCTGATGCTGTGAGAACAACTGGATCGAAGAGCTGTTCTCCTGACCTGGTCTGATAGTTTGTGCTGAATCACCGATCAATAATTTCGAACACACGAACATGAAGATCATTATTATCCACAGAAAGCTGAGGATGGACCTTAATATAAACAGAAGCACTGTGTGTGTTGCTCTTTAAACAGGGTAGGAAAGTGTCAAAGCCTTTCTTCCCCAGATGGTGATGATCCTGGGGTTTGCAAGATTGCAAGAACGAGTTTATGTTCTTACTTGGATTTTTTACCCTGAGCAGTAAAACAGGTTTTCCTGAGTCCGTAATCATTCATTAAAAACATAATTATTGGATGATGTTATTTTGTTGTCCAGCCTCTTTACCCACAGACATGGTTCATCCCAGCAGACAGGAGCTGTGTCCATCACAGGGTTTAGAGGGGAGTGCTGCATGTATTTGGGGCAGCATCTGAATGGATTCTTGTATCACCCTAAAGGCACAGAGAGAGCAGGGTTATGGTCCTGTGCTTCAGCAGGCTGTCTATAGCTTTCTGCATCCAAAATATAACAAATTGACTTTTACAATGGATTTTCACAAAATCCACATTTGTTAATCTTATCAGCTGTCAAGGTAGTGTATCTTTTCAAGAGAAAGTATTTGCAGAAATATTCTTGGAAAACATTCCTTTGATGTTGGATTCTGGCCAAGTGTATGATTGAGACACGAGGCTCTGTGTTGTTCTAAGAAGATTATTTTGATCCGATGTTGTACTTGATTAGGCTGCCTAGTCAGACACTGCGTCTCGTTTGGTACGTCTCAGTTTCACATCATGTTGTCTCACAGTTTGTCAAACTTTGTGCACAATTCATCCCTAACACTTGACTATGGGGCGCTATGAATTAAGTTATTATTTTTGTTAGTAGTATTGTGGATTTTAGTATTGTTATCAGTAGTTTGTTTAAGATGTTGCAGCTAACTTCAGACTGGTGTGCAGGTGACGTCTTCTCCACCACCAGACCCCACATCTACCGATGCCGCTCCCCCAACATGGAGGACTTCACCTGCTGGTGGCTGCCCCTGCAACAGCCCCCAGACAGCCTGGACCCTGTGGTCTACAAGCTGACCTACAGCCTAGAGTGAGGACACACCCCTGTCTTCCATGTGCTCTGAGATGGAGGGAGGGAGGGAGAGAGAGAGAGGGAGATAGAGAGGGAAGGAGGAAGTGAGGGAGACAAAGGGTGGGAGAGGGAGGGAGAGATGACCTCCTAATGTGTCTTGTTGTCAAACCTTGACCCTTGACCCTGTATCTGCAGAAAGGCACCTAAAATGGAGTGTCCAGATTACGAGTCTGCCGGTCCCAACAGCTGCCACTTCGACAGCAGCCACACGTCCATCTGGAAGGTTTACTGCATGGAGGTGACGGCTATAACACAACAGGGAAACTACACCTCTGAGCAGCACTGTCTGGACGTACAGGAGATAGGTAGGACCTCCACCAAGACAGATCCAGGATCTGATCTCTCAGCACTGTCTGGACGTACAGGCGATAGGTAGGACCTCCACCAAGACAGATCCAGAAACTGATCTGCTACAAGAGAGCAGACTGGCTGTGTGGAAGTGGGAACTTTCATGTCTGTATGATGACCACTAGGGGACCTTTCACCTTCTTCTACCCAATTAAAAGGCCTTTGCAAATTTGGTGACAGTAGATATGCCCTGGAGGCAGTAGATATGCCCTGGTGGCAGTAGATATGCCCTGGTGGCAGTAGATATTCCCTGGTGGCAGTAGATATTCCCTGGTGGCAGTAGATATTCCCTGGTGGCAGTAGATATGCCCTGGTGGCAGTAGATATTCCCTGGTGGCAGTAGATATTCCCTGGTGGCAGTAGATATTCCCTGGTGGCAGTAGATATTCCCTGGTGGCAGTAGATATTCCCTGGTGGCAGTAGATATTCCCTGGTGGCAGTAGATATTCCCTGGTGGCAGTAGATATTCCCTGGTGGCAGTAGATATGCCCTGGTGGCAGTATATATGCCCTGGTGGCAGTAGATATGCCCTGGTGGCAGTAGATATTCCCTGGTGGCAGTAGATATTCCCTGGTGGCAGTAGATATTCCCTGGTGGCAGTAGATATGCCCTGGTGGCAGTAGATATTCCCTGGTGGCAGTAGATATGCCCTGGTGGCAGTAGATATTCCCTGGTGGCAGTAGATATTCCCTGGTGGCAGTAGATATGCCCTGGTGGCAGTAGATATTCCCTGGTGGCAGTAGACATGCCCTGGTGGCAGTAGATATTCCCTGGTGGCAGTAGATATGCCCTGGTGGCAGTAGATATTCCCTGGTGGCAGTAGATTTGCCCTGGTGGCAGTAGATATGCCCTGGTGGCAGTAGATATGCCCTGGTGGCAGTAGATATTCCCTGGTGGCAGTAGATTTGCCCTGGTGGCAGTAGATATGCCATGGTGGCAGTAGATTTGCCCTAGTGGCATTCATCTTTTAATTCAGGATGTAGTTCGATTTTTTTAGGAAAGCATAAGCTTGAGATTGAGGCGTTAAAAGACATGATTGTGACACTAATGTCTTTATTTCCAGTGGAGCTTGAGGCACCAGTCAACCTGACCTACAGCTTACTGAAGGACAGCAAGGCTGATGACGGACACACAGTCAAGGTGTCCTGGGTCTATCCTGTCCCAGACCACATCCAGTTTGGTTGGATCTCACTGGACTTTGAGCTGAAGTACAGACACATATCTGATCCCAGCAACTGGAAGGTACAGAGTCACATATCAGACCTCTGTTCAACACTCTGGTCCATTTTTGAATGACAATATTTAAAGGAAAAACTAGAATAACAATCTGATCAAAGACATTGTTGTAAGAACAACGCATCAGTAACTGTGGTATTTCTAGGTTAAAGGTTTGCTGCAAGAGTTTTCTCTGGTTCTACTGGACCTGGCTGCAGGAGAGTACCTGGTGCAGGTACGGTGCAGACCTCGCAGACACGGGCTGTGGAGCAGGTGGAGCTCATCCCTGCTGCTCACCGTACCTGGGGAGTCTTCTCCAGGTGAGACACAGCGCACACACTGCCTGCTGCTCACCGTACCTGGGGAGCCTCCTCCAGGTGACACACACCGCACACACTGCCTGCTGCTCACCGTACCTGGAGAGCCTCCTCCAGCTGACACACACTGCACACACTGCCTGCTGCTCACCCTACCTGGGGAGCCTCCTCCAGGTGACACACACTGCACACACTGCCTGCTGCTCACCCTACCTGGGGAGCCTCCTCCAGGTGACACACACTGCACACACTGCTGTCTCTTTCCTTTCAAAATAGCAAACAGACACCAGCAGTTATTGTGAAAGTCTGTGTAGAACCCAGAGGATTTCTCATGAATTCCTGTTGGTTTGACCTTGCAGACAGACTGATGGCTCTGCTTTTGGTGATGGGAGTTGGAATCATGGCACTGCTGGTGATTGGCTGTGGTGTGATGCCTCACAGTAGGAGGTACTGTATAGTAATATCACAGTAGGGGGTACTGTAGAGTGATATCACAGCAGGGGGTACTGTAGAGTGATATCACATGTATAAACCATGTTTTTTCTACGTAGGATAAAGGCATTCCTTCTCCCCCCCATACCCAGACCCCGGATCAGTGGAATAGATCCTCTGCTTGTCAAGGTGAGAAACACTCATCCCTTCAGCTTCAGTAGATACAACATTAAGATCAAAACACACATATAAATATAAAAAGTACACTTACGAATTCAGATGTGTTTCTCCTGTCAGCAGAAGGGCAGCATGGAGGAGATCAACCGCCACTTCCTGTCTCTGCATGGTTTCCATGGCTACAAGCCCCCCAGCTACAGCGAGGAGTTCTGGGACATGGTCAGCTCCGACAGTAACATGGTCAGCTCCGACGGTAACCCAACAGTCCATGGAAACCCCGGCTTCAAGGAGCTCGAGGGTAGGCTGAACATGGCTGCTTCCAGCGACCCAACACCCACAGCTGCCCAGACCCAGGCCGCCCCCAGCCCAAATCCAAACTCTTACCTCCAGAGCCCCTTCCCCTACTGCCAGTCCACACAGTGGGTCTCCAGGCCCCTGGAACCAGCCCCTGCAGAGCTACTGTCCTTCCCTGGATCAGATTACAGCCTCATGGCCTCTCCATCTCCAGCCTCTACCTTCAACACAGCCTGCTCCACCTCCCAGGACTTCTATACTTGTGTGAATGGGATGAGTGCTGCTGGTGGGGTGCAGCTGGTGCCCTGTCTGCCTGGATCAACAACACTCAGCTCCTTTGTCCAGCTGAAGGGGCAGCTGGATGAGGAGGGAGCAGAGAAGAGCCACCAGTTAGCTGACTACCTGGAGTGGAAGATGCATGAAGGAGGAGGAGGAGGAGGGATGAAGGAGGAGGAGAAGGAGGAGGAGGAGGGATGAAGGAGGAGGAGGGATGGAGGAGGAGCAGGAGGAGGGATGAAGGAGGAGCAGGATGAGGGATGAAGGAGGAGGAGGAGGGATGAAGGAGGAGGAGGGATGAAGGAGGAGGAGGAATGAAGGAGGAGGAGGGATAAAGGAGGAGGAGGGATGAAGGAGGAGGAGGGATGAAGGAGGAGGAGGGATGAAAAAGGAGGAGGGATGAAGGAGGAGGAGGACCGATGAAGGATGAGGAGGAGGAGGGATGAAGGAGGAGGAGGACCGATGAAGGATGAGGAGGAGGAGGGATGAAGGAGGAGGAGGAGGGATGAAGGAGGAGAAGGAAGGATGAAGGAGGGTGAAGATGCAGCCAAGCAGTCGTGCCTTTGCTGCCAGATGCAACCACTGACACTGACACACACACACACACACACTCAAGCATGCACACTTCAAAGACTCGCAAGACTTTTGACCTCACAGATGCACTTTACACACACACACACAGTACATGACTATCTCAGTTTCTGATTATAATAAAAGTTATATATATAATAATAATAATGTTATCCTTTCGCAAAGCAGGGCCACACTACTGTGATATACTGTGAACTACTGTGATATTACTTTTCCTCTTCTGTTAGAATATTCCTCGTCTGCTACATAAACATGACTTTGCACAGTCAGACATCCTTCAGGTTTGAGCTCACGCAGCTCAGAACACTGGAACTAATAATAGGAGTAAGTTTAAGAAAAACGGCAAAACATTTTAAAGAAGCAGTTCGTACTTTAAGTACAATATTATTAATATGAACAAACTTAATTGCATTGCATTGCATCCCCCCCTGCCCCCCCCCCCCCCCCCCCCGCCCCGCCCCCGTTTTCACTTTGAAACATTTAAAAGCATCAGGCAGCTAGTCTGTCTCTCTTCATGTGATCGTTAGGTGTCGTTAGATTAGCTACAGGAATCTTTCCTTAACCCGCAGAAATCTTGTGTTTATTTTCTTCTGCGTCTTTGTTCTTTTCGTTCCGTACCGTGTGTTTGTGCCTTGACCTGACCTGGAACATGATGCTGATCTCACTACCTGAACATGATGCTGATCTCACTACCTGAACATGATGCTGATCTCACTACCTGAACATGATGCTGATCTCACTACCTGAACATGATGCTGATCTCACTACCTGAACATGATGCTGATCTCACTACCTGAACATGATGCTGATCTCACTACCTGAACATGATGCTGATCTCACTACCTGAACATGATGCTGATCTCACTACCTGAACACGATGCTGATCTCACTACCTGAACATGATGCTGATCTCACTACCTGAACATGATGCTGATCTCACTACCTGATGCTGATCTCACTACCTGAACATGATGCTGATCTCACTACCTGAACATGATGCTGATCTCACTACCTGAACATGATGCTGATCTCACTACCTGAACATGATGCTGATCTCACTACCTGAACATGATGCTGATCTCACTACCTGAACATGATGCTGATCTCTCTACCTGAACATGATGCTGATTTCTCTACCTGAACATGATGCTGATCTCACTACCTGACCATGATGCTGATCTCACTACCTGACCATGATGCTGATCTCACTACCTGGACATGATGCTGATCTCACTACCTAAACATGATGCTGATCTCACTACCTGAACATGATGCTGATCTCACTACCTGAACTCTGTGTGTCTGCTGGCTCCAACAGGTCAGAAAGGAACTCAATATAGAAATATTCCTTGTAAGGTATTTACTGTGTTTACTGATAGAATTTATCGATTGAAAATGGACTCATTCAAAACAGTCACATGACTCGATATTTAAATGTCACAGATCCTCCATGTTGTAGTGGTTTGTTCAAACATAAACTATTTCATTTATCTTTATACCAGATACTTTTTAGGGGAAAAAATGAAATAAGTGACTATTTTAAATTCTACATTTGAAAAGGTTAACACATTGAAATGACATTTTTGTTTGTCAGAGAGCCAGAGTCCAAGTTAATTGTTGTTATGACCATGTTGTGTCTGTGAACCTCTGTTTCAAAGCTTTGTCTTTCTCATCGCAATGAATAAAGCCTATTATATTTGATGTATTATGAGCTAACTTTTTGTTTTACGACCGCTAAACAAACAAATACCCCAGTGTCCCACACACACATACACACACACACACACACTCAAATACACACACACACACATACATACACACACATACATAGACACACATACATACACACATACACATGTATCATCAGTTTTGCACATTTGGGTATTTTTCTAACCTTTTAGGTGGTCATGACAGGAAGTTTTAACTAGACATGAGGACAGTCCTTAGCAGGAAGTAGGGCAGGGGAGGTGGGGGAGAGGGGGGTGAGGGGGGTGAGGGGCAGGAGAGGTGTTGAGCTGGTGGGAGGGGGTGAGAGGGGGTGGGAGGTGGGGGACTCTAAGTTTAGGCCCTTCTGTCACTGACACTTCAGTCAGTGGAGAGCGAACAGAGGAGAAATTCCAGGAGACTCCAACATTCTGGACTACAGACTGGAGGAAGAGACCAGGAATATCAGGCTGTCTGGATTACAGACTGGAGGAAGAAACCAGGAATATCAGGCTGTCTGGACTACAGACTGGAGGAAGACTCATTATTTGGCAGTAAGTGGCTGTTTTCAACATTGACTTGATTCGTCCACTGGGATTTTCTGTGTTTCTGCCTTGTCACTTGATCAGGCCTGCTAGGCCCGGGCAGCTGTCCTACCTGCTAATAATAGACAGCAGCCATACTGGACAGATTGTTCTCCTATAAACACACTGCTTACATGTTGTTCTTAAAAACATATCAGGTGTTTTCATGAGGAGAATAGAGGCGTATTACTCTTCAAGTAGCAACAGGTTTGCTAAAACTGACAAACTATGGTCTTAAAGACACTTTATATTAAATATACTCAAATATATATAAAATGTACCTACATTCTAGAACTACCCTTTGGAACAACAAACAAAGGAAATGCTATGTTGTTCCGTGGTATTAAGGGTTAACAGTAGAGGCCATAATACATGTTTAAGAAGGAGGTAGTGGGGGAGGGGATGTTACCAAAGGGGCCATTTAAGATTGTCTCAAGATTCAGATTCAGAATACTTTGATCCCGGGGAAAACTCCTTCGCAGCAACGGCACACAGTCTTGCAAAAGCACACAGGGGGTAAGGATGTGAGGTAAAATATTATAGAGTGTTGTGTCAGGATGTACAGGATTTACAGGATATAAAGGGTTTTACATTTACATTTATTCCTTTAGCAGACGCTTTTATCCAAAGCGACTTACAAGAGAGCTTTTTCAAAGAGCATCAGTCATTGAGCATAGCAACGTAATAGACCCCGAACACAGTGTTTTTTTTTAGATCGTGAATCATACATCATGAGGACCAATAAGTGCCAAGGGAAGAACTGTAAATGCATAACACAACGATTGTGAACATAAAGCAAGAGATACAACAACCACACTGGCAAGTCACCATATGGGGACCAACAAATAGTTCTAAACAACATTAGATTATGTGAAGTGCCATACTATTCCTAAGTGCCATTAAATTATCTAGTGCCATTAAATTAGCAGGATATACATAATTATATTACAGGATGTTATGTCAGACTATTGCCTAATGTACATCGTTAAATCCCTAGTTAATCTCCAATCCTAGGAAGGCAAACCTCTCCTACATTTTACGACACTTGCGTCTAATAATTTAGGGTCTCATATCTAATTTAGCTGCTTAAATGTAATCAACTCTAGCAACAACGGCGTTCTTGTGTGTTGTTTGTGTTGACATGCTACTTTAGGCAGCGTTGTGCAGGACAGTTATGTTACACAATGTTGCCCACTGTCCTTCTAACTGTTGTTCTGTGAAACAGCCATTCAGATTCCTCTGTTCCCTCTTCCAGAGATACAGCCTAGCGAAGGAGGAATATTGTTGCCATGGCGTCACCGAGCGAGAGCCCAGAGGGCGGCGACCAGACGGTCCCCTCAGGGGACGACGACATAGTCAGAAGCATCCAGTCTCACTACCTCAGGAGCCCCTCTCCTAGCAAGTATGTCACCTCCGCAGGGCCGGGGGCGGGGGGGCGCGGGGGCAGTGGGTCACACAATCCAGTAAAGATCAGGACTGGATTTGAGACGGATGACTGAGTAGATAATCTACAGAACAGTACCAGCGTCCGTCAGTATAGTTCCTGCTCTCCAATATAGTTCGCTAGCTGATGTTTCACAAAGCGCCTTATCATCATCTTAGTGTGTCGTGTCTCTATATAATTAAATCGTCAGTAAAATCATGTTCTCAATCTTCTCTGTACCTGCATGGCTGCAGTTTCTCCACAGTCTCAGAGTCCAGGTTCTCCGTGTTCTCTGGCTCCGACGCTGAGAGCATCTTCATGGAGCCCATCCACCTGTCGTCTGCCATCGCTGCCAAACAGATCATCAACGAAGGTGAGAGCCTCTCCCACACGCACACACACAACTCCACCCAAACGAACAAGCAGAAAACAGGGTCTCCATTGTGATACATACATATCTTCTTCACGATGTGCGGTCAGAGCTGAAGCCCCGTGGTGTGAGGACAGAGTCTGTCCCTGAGTCCATGTTGGAGACAGCAGAGCAGCTGATGGTGGAGGATCTGTACAACCGTGTGAAGGACATGATAGATGACCGCAGCCCGTACAACACACCCTGTGTGATGGACATCCAGAGAGCCATGGTGCAGGAACACCTGCAGGCTCCCTTTAACCCTGTGGACGAGGTCTGGGACAACATCTTCATAGGAGAAAAGTAAGACCTCATCAGGCCTGTGAGAACAAACAAGCCAATATTTAAAAAAAAATGTATAGAAATTTTAGTTAAGGTTAGTGATAACCAAACAAATTATTACTTGAATTAGTTAAAACATTTACTTCATGCAGTGTTTTCTAAATTGGACATTATTTTATATTTTATTAAGAATACAATTTGAGTCAGCTTCTTATATAAAACATCATGTCACAGTTTCACTTTCAACTTTCACCACAATAAACGTCTTGAACCCTGTTTCCACCTTCTTTAGATCTGTGGCGGTGAATAAAGCCCGTCTGAAGCGGATGGGCATCACTCACATCCTGAATGCTGCTCACGGTACCGGGGTTTACACCGGAAACACCTTCTACAGTGACATGAACATCCGGTACATGGGGATCGAGCTGGATGACTTCCCTGATGCTGATATCTCTCCTCACTTCCGGCCTGTGGCGGAGTTCCTGGACGAGGCCCTGCTGACTCACAGAGGTCACTCTCCTTCATAAAGCTCCTTTAAATCACCACGAAATAAATTACATAACAGTTAAAGCTGGCTTATTTAGCATGGGAAGCATGTTTAATCCTTTAAACTATGTTTAATCCAAGGGGTCATTTTAGCTGTTTTTCATTTTGGCTGCACCCCGCAATGCAACCGGTCGTAAAATACAATCCAGGTACATTTTATATTAGAATAAAACTTCAGGAAAAAGGTAAATGTATGTGTTAATCGAACAATTTATTTCAAATGTTTTATTAGTTAATGGCTACTTAGCTGCGCCCTGCTTGTTTTGAGTCTAATTCCACAGTGACCTTAATACCTTTTGCAGTGAATGGGTCTCAGGACGGATCGTTAGCAGCCTGATACTAATTTCCCAATTACTGGAGACTCTCACTTGACTAATTTAAATTAAGAGATTAAATTAGCAGAAAAAGGCCTGTCTTCCCTGAGGAAACACTGCCTCCTTGTGGTGGAAGGTTATTATTACACTGTAGATGCTGACTGAACAGCAAGGCAAGTGTAACATGTTCCCCCCCCCCCCATAACATCCCTGCTGAATGACAGCCTGACTGAGCCACTGTTGTTGTGTCTGCAGGAAAGGTGCTCGTGAACTCTATGATGGGGGTGAGTAGATCAGCTGTGCTGGTGGCAGCTTATCTTATGATCTTCCACCACATGACCATCATGGAGGCTCTGACAGCCTTGAGGAAGAAGAGGGCCATCAACCCAAACGAAGGCTTCCTGAAGCAGCTGCGGCAGCTGAACGAGGCTCTGCTGGAGGAGCGAGATGATGATGACGACACACTCAGCCAGTGTTCTGTTATCGACGCCCTGGCCCGTCTAGACGAGGAGCACAGCATGATGGGAGTGAAGGCCCAGTCCATCATGATGGAGGAGGAGGAGGATGGAGCCAGCGTGATGAGCAGCGTGGCATCTGCTGCTGGCCTGCTGCCCGGTCCCACCCCAGGCTCCAGGGGGGTGGTGGGGCAGGAGGTGCTGGGGCAGGAGGTGCTGGGAGGCACGGAGGCCCTGATGGAGAAGGAAAATGAGGAGGAGGACGATGTGGGCAGCATGATCCGAGAGTGGCAGAGAAGGAACGAGAAATACCAGAACGAGGAGTGGTGGGAGGCTCAGCTACAGAGTGACGGGGAGGAGGAGGAGGGGTCACTCCCTGGGGGGAGGAGAGCAAGCCAGCCAATAGGAGAGGACCTGGAGAGCGTGACCAGTGAGGAGGTCCAGGCCATGAGGGAGAAGGTCAAGGTGAGGGCGGGACGGAGGGACTGTGACTCTCGCTCCACGTCCAGCTGCAGCAGTTACTCCGACCTGTGGAAGCAGCGGCTGAAGGAGATCGAGGAGCAGGCCGCAGCCCGTTACCGCAGCAACAACAACAGAGGGGATGGCACCAACGAGGAAGAGAAAAGCCTGGATGAGGACGTGCAGAGCGTGATGTCAGACAGCAGCTCCATGTACAACTTCTGCAAAAGGAACAAAGACAACATGACCCCTCTGGAGCGCTGGAGGGTCAAGAGGATCCAGTTTGGCTGGAACAAGAAGGAGGGCGGGGCAGCGGTGGGAGGGGGAGGGGGAGAGGAGGGGGAGCGAGAGGCCACTCCGTCCCTGGAGGACGTCAACCTAACGGCGTATCAGGGCTGGAAGCTGAAGCAGCAGAAGCGCCTGGGTGGAGACAAAGAAGACGTGGTGGAACTGAGCCGGGGAGAAGATTCAGCCACCGTGAAGCGTCGGCAGCGACGAGAGGAGCTCCTGGAACGCTCGAGGAAGACCCTGGAGGAGAGCAAGTCCATGTGTGGCTGGGAGACCGAGAGCAGCCTGAGCGGGAGCACTGTGCCTCTGTCTGCCTTCTGGGCAGGAGCAGGTGTCACCAACAACGAAGACAACATGTCCATGCTGAGCGGAAGGTCCTCCATCATGTCCCAGAGCCGCAGCGTCAGATCGCAGCCCACAGGCATGATGCCCCAGGCTCCTGTCCCCATCGTCCCTGTTCCCACCATGATGGGCCCTGGAGGGGAGCCCATGGTGAACCTGGCCAGCATTCAGAACTGGATCGCCAACGTGGTGACGGACACTCTGAACCAGAAGCAGGCGGAGATGAGTCTGCCTCCCTCCAGAGCCGGCTCTGTGCTCAGCTTCGACGGAGGCTCCAGCCTCTACTCCGGTCACGGAGCGGCTGATGACAAAGCCTCCATGCTGAGCGGAGCATCCTACTCCAGCTCCAACAGATATGGCCCCACGAGGGCAGCATCCAACCTCTCCGGCCCCACCGGGGCAGCCTCCAGCCTCTCGGGGATGGGCTCCCGTAGAAACAAGATCACCACCACTAGTGTTCCCCTGTACAGCCTCTTCCAGGACCAGGTCAACCTGCATAAACTGGACCTGATGGACAAGGAAATCAAGTCAGAGATGAGGGACAAGATGGCTTCCTATGAGGTCAAGAAGATTGCAGAAGATAACAAGCGCAGCACCCTATACAAGAAGAAGCCCAAAGAAGAGGAGAAGGACGAGGAGGAAGAGGACGTCTTCTCGCCAGGAAAGACCTCCACCGTCTCCAAAGGCATCCGAGGAGACAATTCTACCCCCAAGAAAGCGACCCGGAGCTACGGCCTGTCTGGCAGGTTGAATCTTTCCACGGCCCTGGAGAGAGACAAGAACACCAGCATTGATGAGTGGCTGAACAGTGTGAGACCTCCCCAGAGAAGACAGGACGCAGCAGGGACAGAGAGAGACATTCCTGGATTCTCCAGGATCAACGAGGGAGAAGATGAGGACGAGGAGTCCCCTTCAGAGTACCTGTTCAGACGCCGGGCAGACTCAGACTCCAGCCCAGATCACAGCCCTGAACCGCTTCACCCAGCCAGAAGATCCCCTCTGGACAGGACCTTGAAAGAGTCCACCTCCTATAGCAGATCTGGGGGACCATACAACAGCTTAGAGGAGGGAGACGAGAGCCAACTAGAGTATACAGCCAAGAGAAAGTTCACGCATTACTCTCAGTACAGGGAGACCCAGGATGGAAGAGGAGGAGAGGGGGAAGAGACCAGGCGGAGAGGAGGAGGAGCGGAGGAAGAGGAGGAGAGTGATGTGGCTGAGTTCATCCGGCAAACCAGACAGAGATCCAGAGCTCAAGCAGCGGCAGAGGTGGAGAACGACGATGTCATCGCCTCATGGAGGGCTCAGCTGGATTCCCGAGCTCACAGCAGGAGGGAGCAGGACGACTGAAACGATCCCAGCTGGAGGCAAACTGCTGTTTTTATATGTGTCATTTTAGACTGATGAGATAAAGCCAGATGCCAAAGACACAATGGTTAGTTCCCAGTATTAAATATCCAGGCTTATTTTACAAGGAACATGTAACTGTATAATTTAATAAAAGCATTAAAATATATTTAGTTGAGGATGAAGTATTGTGTTACTTCTTTATAACTGACAGCAGAGTATCGATACACAACACATTGGTTCCTGCTTTCAAACTGAATTAACTGAAAGAACAGATTCACAGCGAAATAAACTTCAAATAAACATTGTTTTATATCCTTGTGCACACAGACCTGTAGTAATATTTTATAGTCAGTTCAACATGCTGAGTTCAGCTTTAACATCGTTAAACATGTCGATTTAGAACTGGGACACACTCAGACAAGAGGGTCAGCACTTAAAGCACTTAGACGTATGGAAAGGTTGGACTTGTTTTTTTTTCCTCCCTCTTGTCCAATCATGTTTCAGTTCAGATCTTCTTGTAGCGGATTGGTCAGGACCAGGTTCCACAACGTTCCCGTTTGCGCCTGACGATCGTTGCGACGTTGTGTTTGAGTGTCGCTACACTCTGTTCCAGCTCCTCTGAGAAGAGCTTCAGCTGAGCAGCCTGGTCACACACGAACGTCTGCAGATCCTGCAGGCCAGCGTCCTCCTGGAACACACACACACACACACACACCGACAGACACAGCACATGCAGTTAAGAAACATAAGCATATTCACCATTGTATATTAACAGCAGACAGACAGGCAGGCAGGCAGGCAGGCAGACTGTTCTGTATATTCTAACAGCAGGCAGACAGGCGGAGCGTTGTCGTGGTTACACTGGGTGTGTTCCTGAGCAGTGTCTGCAGCAGCGCTCTGACGGACGTCATGTTGTGGTAGAACACCTTCAGGGAGCGACCGAGCTCCGCTTCGCAGCTGGAGCGCAGATCCCCTCTCCGCTCAGCCCGGCCACACACACACTCACACGCTGGGGGGACAGTCATGGATTAAAGAGAGAGTTTGAGTCTGAGTGTGTATGTGTGTGTGTGTGTGTGTGTGTGTGTGTGTGTGTGTGTGAGCTCTACCATGCTTGGCTGTGCTGAGCTGGTCTCTGAGGCAGATGTTATCCTTTCTCAGGTCAGAGTTCTGCCTCTTCAACTCCTCCAGGTCATGCTGCTGAGAGTCCACAGTCTACACACACACACATACACACGTAGTAGTGGGGGTCCAAACCCTTCCTCCCCTGTATAGTGGTGTTATCTCTTCCTAACCCTCAGTGGGTGTGAGGCTTCAGTACTGACGCAGACAGCTGCTGACGTCTGGTCGATGATGAAGCTTCCTTGTGGTGTCATGGCCGCCCCGTCCAGACAGGACACCAGCTCCACACAGCCCTCTGAGGGGGGGAAAACAACCACATGATCATGTGTGTGTCTGTATGCAGACCCCAGGACCTGGCCCATCCCGTGCCCAGTCGAGGTGACTTGATCTTGGGCTGGGTTCCCAGGCTAGTCCCAGGCTCACCCTGCAGGCCCCAGAGCTCCAGCACCAGGGCGCTGGTCTGCAGGTGGTCCAGCAGGGCTGAGGAAGTCTGCAGGGAGGTGAAGTGGACCTTCTGGTCCAGAACAGGGTTAACGTTCTGCCACACGGCTGGAGTGAACAGCTGCACACTGTCAAACATCTGGAACCTGGGAGGTAGAGGGAGGAGGAGGAAGAGGGAGGAGAACAGGAATGTGTTGAGGAAGATGAGGCTGCGTGACCTCTCCAGACCCCCTCCAGCCCAGTCCTCTTACCCAATCTGGACCCCCCTGGTTCTGGCCTGGCGGAGCCAGCGCAGGCCACAGCACCGGTCCAGGACAAGCTGGAAGTCCAGACGGCGACCCAGGAGCTCTGAGGGGTCGATGAGGATGTCCTCTTCAGATAGGGACCTGAGGAAGGGAGGAGGGGAGGAGGAGGAGAGAGGAGTTATGAAAGAGGGATGGAGAGACGAGGGGAACAGAAAAGTATGAAGGAACAATGAGTCTGTGTTGTGTACTGAGTGTTACCCACAATCCTGTGGGGCTGCAGGGGATGAGCTGAGCCTGCAGGATAGCTTCCTCTGTGCCCTCTGACCCCAGCACCTGAACACACACACACACACACACACACTAGTTAGTTTTTATATCTTAGTGGGACCCAACATAGGTGTGTGTGTGTGTGTCTCTGACCTCCAGCTGTTCGTCCAGGGGGATGCGGAAAGCCAGAGACTGGAGCCAGAGGTGGGCCCTCCCCAGGAGCAGCGGCTCCAGAGGATCCCAAAAGGGATCTCTGTCCCTGGGCACTGGCCCCAGCAGCGCCCCTCCCTGTGCCTCATGCTGCTGGTACAGCTCTTCCATCAGATACTTACGGTTCACAAACTTACTCTTGGACCACAGCCACACCTGGACAAGACAGAGGACAGGCAGGCTAGTCACACACACCAACACACACGCACACACACCAACACACACACACAGGATTTGGCTGTATGACCTGTCTGTTCTCGAGGGTCGTGACCCTGACAGCGATGTCCTTCTCAAGGTCATGACCTCTTGCATCCGACAGCGCCAGATTCATAATCTCCATCTTAAACTCCACCCCCTGATGAAAGACACCATCATAAACTCCACCTGTGGTTAAACACACACTTCTGTGTCTGCGTGTGTGTGTGTGCGCGTGTGTGTGTCACCTTGTTGAGTTCCTTGCTCATCTGGTTAGCTTCGGCCAACATGGGCATCAGTTTGATGTAGTCATAGAAGACAGCCAGTAGACTGGGGTCGGTCTGACCAGAGACATCACTAGGCTGGCCTACACACACACACACACACACACACACACACACACACAGACAGCAGTCAGACAGCTGTAATTTTCTGTATCTGTTATTTACTTCTTTACTCGCCCCCCCTCCCTCTCTATCTCTCTCCCTCCCTCTCCCTTTCCCCTCACCCTGACAATGGAGGTGGATTCCCTCAGCAGCCGCCAGCTCTGATTGGAAGTAGTCGTAGTCATAGCGACTCCAGTCTTCCCCGCCCCTTTCCGACGGGTAGCCAATGAAGAGGAAGGTGCTGTTGGAACCTAGGATGAGGCGATCCTGGGGGCGGGGCCACAACACTGGGCTGGTCAGCTGGTCCATAGCTTACACAGACAGGGACTCAACAATACAGGCTGACATGAGCTGATCTGATTGGACCCTCTGACCTAGTTACCTACAAGATGCTGCAGCTCAGCTTTCTGGGAGATGGAGTTCCCGTTGATGATAACCTTTGACCCTGGCAGTGGGGTCAGAGACACGTGGTGCTGAGAGTTACTGAACACAGCATGACGCTGCTGGATCCTGAGAAAGGAGAGGAGGAGAGTGTTCTTATAGTGAATCAAACATTAGTCCTAATGCTCCACCAATATGTAGATATGTTTGTGGGTAATCAGACTCGTTAATCAGACTCTCACCCCAGACCTCTGATGGAGATACACCCGGAGGAGTCTGAGAGGCCAACATCCCAGTCACCTACACACACACACACACACACACACACACACACACACACACACACACACACACAAGATGACAATACCAAGGGTAGATATTAAATACAGTGACAGAAGAAGCTGAAAAAACACACACACACACACAGAATGCATGTCTGACCCTCCTGTATGAAGAGCTTGACCACCCCAGACAGCTGGGCGTCCTCGTTGATGTTGAGGAGGTACGGATATACCTGCATCATCCTGCGCTCCTGAGGAGGACACAGAGAAACAGGGGGGGTACACCTGTGTGTGTGTGTGTGTGTGTGTGTACCTGTGTGTGTGTGTGTGTGTGTACCTGTGTGATGTTAGCATACTCTTCCTCCCAGTCTCTCAGAGCTTCCTGCAGGTTTTGTTCCCACAGGGCCTGGATCGCTCTGATCTGAAGCTCATTCTGTCTAAACATCCGACGCAGCTCCTCTGTACACACACACACACACACACACACACACACAATTAATCTTCCCGCTCATGTTCTCATCTATCCTCAGTCCTCCCTCCTCTCTCCTCCCCCTCCTCCCTCCTTCCGTCCTCCCCTTCCTCCCCTCCTCTGCCCTCCTCCCTCTCCTCCTTCTCCTCTCTTCTCCTTACTGCTCTCCTCCTCTGTCCTCCGTCCCTCCTGTCCCAGACGGTTTAATCTTTGAGTCAGTCGGGCGTTCTCCATCTTCAGTTCCTTCACCAGCCTCTCAGTGGGGCTCTCATTCACCACCGCCCTGTTCTGGATCCGCTTGGCCCTGAGGAGGGAGGGGCCAGGGGAGAGAGGGGTGACCAGGGGGGAGAGAGGGGTGACCAGGGGGGAGAGAGGGGTGACCAGGGGGGAGAGAGGGGTGACCAGGGGGGAGAGAGGGGTGACCAGGGGGGAGAGGGATGTGGTCATAGGAGCAGAAGGTTGTATTTCTGCCCACCTGTCTGCGTAGCGTAGAGTGGAGAGAGACTCTTCATAGCAGATATCAGCTGGGCTCAGCGTGGCGATCTAGGGAAACACCTCCAATCAGAGAAGAAGATCACCACACCTCCAATCAGAGAAGCAGATCACCACTCCTCCAATCAGAGAAGCAGATCACCACTCCTCCAATCAGAGCAGCAGATCACCACTCCTCCAATCAGAGAAGCAGATCACCACACCTCCAATCAGAGCAGCAGATCACCACACCTCCAATGTCAGTGTTGCTAACTTGCCATGACTGTACGACTGTTTCCCCCCAGAGCCGCCTGCAGAAGCTTGGTGAGGACAGAGTCCCTATAGGGGACATGGACCCCCCTCCTGCCAAGGGCCACCTCAGCCAGGGCACTGGGGGGAGAGAAGAGAAGGGGGGGGGGATGAGAGAAGGGAAGAGAATAGGGGAGGAGAGGAAGGGGGAGAGGAGAGAAAGACCAAATAAGGTCATGAGGATATGACAGATCAGGTGTATTCTAACTACCTTATCCATCACACATCCCTGACTGACCCCTGACCTGATGACGTTGCCCAGGGTGGTGAGGCTGAGGTTGATGGCGGTGCCTTCTTTAAGGCGGTCTGCCTCAGAGGCAGAACCTCTCTGCCTCTCACTGCCAGCCAGGTCCACCAGGCTGATGGAGGACTGCTTAGTGATGCTCTCCCTACAGAACAACTGAGAAGGGAGGGAGACAAGGAGGGATAGAGGGAGGAGGGGATGGATGGATGTGGCTGGGGTCAGGGGGTCAGGGGGTCAGGGGTTACCTGTTTGAGCTCCAGGGTGATGAGCATGTGTGAGCGGCTGCTGTTGGCGTTGGTGTGTGTGGAGGCTGTGGTCCGAGCGCGTGTTCCCTGTTCCATAAGCTGCTCCACCTGGGAGCACAAAACACACACACACAGTTACGACATATATACACACATCCTCAGTGTACCTGTCCCTCCCCCCCCTCACTGTACCTGTACTGCACTCTCACAGGGCACCCTGCGGAGTCCCTCTACATAGAACCCCCGATGCTGTTCTTCCCTCACCCTCAGGCCCCCTGGGGCCCGGGGCCCCCGGTATAGCAAGTCCACCACCTGGGGGGGGGGGGGGGGGGGGGAGAGTCAGGGGGGATCTTGGTGGTAGGAGCTGTGAAGGTGTGACAGATGGAGGCTGTTAGAGATGTGCTGCAGTCAGACCAGCTGCAGTCAGACCAGCCGCAGTCAGACCAGATGCAGTCAGACCAGCTGCAGTCAGACCAGCTGCAGTCAGACCAGCTGCAGTCAGACCAGATGCAGTCAGACCAGCTGCAGTCAGACCAGCAGCACAAGATTCACCTGCTCGTTGTAAATTTCCAACATGCTGAAAAACACCTGTAGAACCAAACACATCATTTATAAAGACAAACACATCCTTAATAAAGACAAACACATCATTAATAAGACAAACACACCTCCCTTGAACCCCCTCACACACACACACACACACACACACCTGGCTCTGTCTGCTGTCCTGGTGCAGTGTAAGGCAGTGGAACAGCCTGTGGCAGAGAGTGGGGACCAGGCCTGTGTTGGGGCCGTGACCCATCATGGTGTAACTCTTCCCAGAGCCTGTCTGTCCGTAGGCCAGCAGCGTGGCGTTATATCCCTGCAGGGCGCTCTGCAGAACCCCCTCCCCCAGGTCCTGGAACACACACACCTGGATGAGGAGGAGAACATTAGAGAGTTAACAATGATGGGGAGATGTTTAAAATGCTCTGCCCTGTTCTGCACCCACACTTCCCCCTCACCTGGTCAGCATAGCGGCGCCCCTCCCCCCCTCACCTGGTCAGCATAGCGGCCCCCCTCACCTGGTCAGCATAGCGGCCCCCCTCCCCCCCCACCTGGTCAGCATAGCGGCCCCCCTCACCCCTCACCTGGTCAGCATAGCGGCACCCCTCCCCCCCTCACCTGGTCAGCATAGCGGCCCCCCTCACCTGGTCAGCATAGCGGCCCCCAGGCTCCTGGGCCAGGTAGCGCCCCCCCTCCCTAGAGAAGCCACTGTGTGACCAGTACACATGGTCAAAGCTGAAGCAGCGGCTGCCCCCCCCGCGGGGGTCCTGGAGGGTCACACTGCTGGATGCCATGGAGACCACACACACACTGCCTGCATCCCGTTCCCTCTGGGGGGTTCGGGGGAGGTAGGGAGGGAGATAGGGAGGAGAGGGAAGGAGGAGAGGGAGGTAGGCAGGGAGGAGAGGGAGGAGAGGGAAGTAGGGAGGGAGGAGAGGGAGGTAGGGAGGGACGAGAGGGAGGTAGGGAGGGAGGAGAGGGAGGTAAAGAGGGAGGGAGGTAAAGAGGGAGGTAGGGAGGGAGGAGAGGGAGGTAAAGAGGGAGGGAGGTAAAGAGGGAGGTAGGGAGGGAAGAGAGGGAGGTAGGGAGGGAGGAGAGGGAGGTAAAGAGGGAGGTAGGGAGGGAGGAGAGGGAGGTAAAGAGGGAGGGAGGTAAAGAGGGAGGTAGGGAGGGAGGAGAGGGAGGTAAAGTTTCATCCATAAAGCCTCACAGCACTCCCTACTTTAAACAGCAAAACACCCCCCTGCACAATGAAATGAGTTTTACAGAGCAGTGCAATCATAGTTTCATCTCAATCACAATATATTATAAATATGATATTATAAAAAGCCCCGTTTTCGGTAAGACTGATCGTTTACTTAAACAGCTTTATTAGAGGTACTGACCTTGTTGAAAGGACGGACTCTGACCGCTACTTTCACACAGTCTTTACCAGCCATCTCTGCTCTTCATGTTGCTGACATCTTGTTGTCTGTGACAGCCAGCATAGTAACTCACACAACTAATTAAGATGAGTTAACACCTGAGGCCTATTAACAGAGTTAAGTCTGACTTGCTAGAGACACCTGCTGTTTATAGCTTCACAGCCTGTAGAAGTATATAGACCTCTGTAGCAGACAGGGAGGAGGGAGGCTGGAACTTGACACTACAGGCTGATGGTTACTTTCTCTGCAGCATCAATTATGTACAAACACACCTGCTTACTGATCCCTTCCTCTCCCAGTGTAAAAGACACCTACACTGCCCTCGTGTTAGGCTCCTCTCAACAGGAAGCTGCCCTCGTGTTAGGCTCCTCCCAACAGGAAGCTGCCCTCATGTTAGGCTCCTTCCAACAGGAAGCTGCCCTCATGTTAGGCTCCTCCCAACAGGAAGCTGCCCTCATGTTAGGCTCCTCCCAACAGGAAGCTGCCCTCGTGTTAGGCTCCTCCCAATAGGAAGCTGCCCTCGTGTTAGGCTCCTCCCAACAGGAAGCTGCCCTCATGTTAGACTCCTTCCAACAGGAAGCTGCCCTCGTGTTAGGCTCCTCCCAATAGGAAGCTGCCCTCGAGTTAGGCTCCTCCCAACAGGAAACTGCCCTCATGTTAGACTCCTTCCAACAGGAAGCTGCCCTCGTGTTAGGCTCCTCCCAACAAGAAACTAACCTTGTGTTAGGCTCCTCCCAACAGGAAGCTGCCCTCGTGTTAGGCTCCTCCCAACAGGAAGCTAACCTTGTGTTAGGCTCCTCCCAACAGGAAGCTAACCTTGTGTTAGGCTCCTTCCAACAGGAAGCTACCCTCGTGTTAGGCTCCTCCCAACAAGAAGCTGCCCTCATGTTAGGCTCCTCCCAACAGAAAGCTGCCCTCATGTTAGGCTCCTCCCAACAGAAAGCTGCCCTCATGTTAGGCTCCTCCCAACAGGAAGCTGCCCTCATGTTAGGCTCCTCCCAACAGAAAGCTGCCCTCATGTTAGGCTCCTCCCAACAGGAAGCTAATTTCTCTTCCTCCCAGAGGCTGACAATAGACACTGTTCTTAACGATACAAATCAGCTTGCAGCATTAGCATTTTGATTGATGCTTCAGTCTTATAAAAAACATTCAAACCCAAGCAAACATATCAATTTAACTTTATTCAAATCATTTGTAGCAAAAAATTAAAAAATTTACATTCTATAAAATGTGTAAAACAGAGCAGGTCAGAGCTTCCTCCTGCGTGTCACTGGTTTGGGCTGGATGGAGGCCAGGATGCGTTTGTAGCGCAAGTTCCTGCGGAGGGACGGATCCTCCTCTATCCGGGGGGCTTGAGACAGGGCAGGACTGGGCAGGGGGGAGATGACATCAGCTACAACTGGAGGAGGGGAAACCGTTCTGCTTCTGGAGGAGAAGAAAGGAGAAAGGAAAGGAGAGAGGAAAGGAGAGAGGAAAGGAGGAGAGAGAGGAAAGGAGGAGAGACACCCGTTAGCCACCATCTAGAAACAGCATCCCCAGCATCACATCTAGCGTCCTGGATTGTAGACTACCTGACTGGCAGACCACATGTGCGCTTACAGCACTGTGTGTTGGACAGTGTGGTCTGCAACACTGGGGGGCCCCCAGGGCACCGTCCTCTCCCCATTCTTCTTTACCATCTACACCATAGATTTCAGCTACCACACAGAGACCCCTCTATCCCTGTGTGCACTTTTCTAATCTTTTAACTCACACCCTTACCCCTGTGGGCTTTTGAGAGACTGTGTGCAGTTGCTGCGAAGAAGTTTCCCCCGGGATCAATAAAGTATTCTTAATCTGAATCTGAGAAACATCATCTGCAGGTCTTACTTGGTGATTTTCTTCCTGCTGGTTCTGGGAACCTTCCTGCCTCCTGCTTCTCCTGCTGCCTCGACTCCTGCTGCCTCGAATTCTGCCTCGCTCTGATCCGGAGGAGACCAAAACACCATATTTTCCAATTATATACCAATATAGTCATTTACATGTATTTACATTTATTCATTTAGCAGACGCTTTTATCCAAAGCGACTTACAGTAAGTACAGGGACGTTCTCCCTGAGGCAAGTAGGGTGAAGCGCCTTGCCCAAGGACACAACGTCATATAGCCACAGCCGGGGCTCGATCTCACAACCTTCCGATCATGAGGCCAACGCCTTAACCGTTGAGCTATCTGACGTCAGGTGGCTGAGTGGTTAGGGTGTCGCTTTAGCAATCGGAAGGTAGCGAGTTTGATTCCCGGTAATGTGGGGTTCAGGGTTAGAGGTCAGAGTGTAAAAGCAGAACTCACCTGAGTGGTTCGTCTGGTACGCGAGGAGGGAGGAGCCTCAGAGGTGGGAGGAGCCTCAGCCATCTCAGGAGGTGCTGTTCTCCTTCCTGTCACATGGGGGGGGGGGGGGGGGGGGGCACACAGCAAGGCTAGTTTAACACAGTGCCTGTTAGTGTTAGTAACTGTGCTGCTGCTGGGGTGTTCCTACCTCTGGTGGTCCTCCGAGAAGAGGGGACAGGAGCTGAGCTCCTCTGCTCTGACCCGGGAGCTGCAGGAGACCCTCCCCTGGTCCTCCTGGTGCTGCGTGGAGTAGGGAGAACATCCTCCTCCACCTCCTCTCCTCCTCTGGTCCTCCTGGTGCTGCGTGGAGCTGGGAGAACATCCTCCTCCACCTCCTCTCCTACGCTGGTCCTCCTGGTGCTGCGTGGAGCTGGGAGAACATCCTCCTCCACCTCCTCTCCTACTCTGGTCCTCCTGGTGCTGCGTGGAGCTGGGAGAACATCCTCCTCCACCTCCTCTCCTCCTCTGGTCCTCCTGGTGCTGCGTGGAGCAGGGAGAACAAACTCCTCCTCCTCTCCTCCCCTGGTGCTGCGTGGAGCAGGGAGAACATCCTCCTCCACCTCCTCTCCTCCTCTGGTCCTCCTGGTGCTGCGTGGAGCTGGGAGAACATCCTCCTCCACCTCCTCTCCTCCCCTGGTGCTCCTGGTGCTGCGGGTCGTTCTCGGGGGGGTTCTATGAGAAGCACGGCGTTTAGCCGGAGTGGGGGTGCAGCTGTCAGCCTCCGCCCCTGGATGGGCAGGGGGGAGGGGTGTGGCAGGAGGGCGGCCCCTTCTGCGTGTGCTAGGGGGGGCAAGGGGGGTGTTTCTGATCCTGAGAGAGGACCTGGTCTTGTGTGGAGGAGAGGAGGGGGCCAGGGTGGCCTCTTCTGGAACAGCCTCCACACCAACCTTAACCTCAGCCTCCATCTCCTCCTCCAGAGCAGCCTCTACCTTATCCTCCAGCCCAGCCTCCACCTCAGCACTCTTTACCTCTCTGTGCTCCTGAGGTTTTCCAACACTCACTGTCTGGATCAGTTCTGGGTTCTGCAGGGCCTCTGCAAGGTCAGGGCTGGTGTCTGCTGGGCAGGGGTCAGGGCTGGAGTCAGGGCTGGGGTCTGCTGGGCTGGGGTCTGTGCTGGGGTCTGCTGGGCTAGGGTCAGGGCTGGGGTCTGCTGGTGGGCAGGGGTCAGGGCTGGGGTCTGCTGGGCTAGGGTCAGGGCTGGGGTCTGCTGGTGGGCAGGGGTCAGGGCTGGGGTCTGCTGGGCTAGGGTCAGGGCTGCGGTCTGCTGGGCTAGGGTCTGCTGGTGGGCTGGGGTCTGCTGGGCTAGGGTCTGCTGGTGGGCTGGGGTCTGCTGGGCTAGGGTCTGCTGGGCTAGGGTCTGCTGGTGGGCAGGGGTCAGGGCTGGGGTCTGCTGGGCTAAGGTCAGGGCTGCGGTCTGCTGGGCTGGAGGACAGGGGGTCTGGTTGGAGTTCAGCTTCAGTGGAGTTCACAACTGCTTCTATGGTAACCACAGCCGCCACCTCATCAGCCTCCACCTCATCTGCCTCCATCTGTGCTGCTTCCTCACCCACTCCTTCACTCACTCCCTCTGCCTCACCCTCTGCCTCACCCACTCCTTCACTCACTCCCTCTGCCTCACCCACTCCTTCACTCACTCCCTCTGCCTCACCCACTCCTTCACTCACTCCCTCTGCCTCACCCACTCCTTCACTCACTCCCTCTGCCTCACCCACTCCTTCTGCCTCATCCTCTGCTTCACTCACCCCCTTTGCCTCACCCACTCCTTCTGCCTCGCCCTTTGCCTCATCCACTTCCTCTGCCTCACCCACTCCCTCTGCCTCACCCTTTGCCTCACCCACTGCTTCACTCACTACCTCTGCCTCACCCACTCCTGCCTCACCATCTGCTTCACTCACTACCTCTGCCTCACCCACTCCTTCACTCACTCCCTCTGCCTCACTCTCTGCCTCACCCACTCCTTCACTCACTCCCTCTGCCTCACTCTCTGCCTCACCCACTCCTTCTGCCTCCCCCACTGACTCACTCACTCCTTCTGCCTCACCCACTTCCTCTGCCTCAGTCTCCACCACCGCCTCTCCCTCTTCACAGACATCTTCCATCATCTCCAGTGTGTCCATGTCTGTCTCTTGACCCTCCAGGGGCCTCTCCAGCTCCTCCGTGCCCAGGAAGAAGACTTCAGGCTGGGCCACAGCCTCTGCAGGTTGGCTGGGCTCCACACTCGTCTCCAGGGGTAGTGTGTCTGCATCTGGGTCCTCATCCTCATCCTCCAGCATCAGAGAGAAGCCATGAGCTCCAGAGGTGGGGGCGTCTGGCTCCACCCCCTGCCCCAGGGTGGTGAGCACCGTCTGGGCCTGGCCTGGATCCTCCACCAGCTCCAGGGGCACTAGGAGGGTGGAGGAGGACTTCAGCTCGGTGTAGCAGGTGGCTCCTCTCTCCTCCTCAGCTACTCCTGTGTCCAGCCTCACGATGAACACCTCCTCCTCCTCCTCCTGCTGCTGGGGAACACAGAAGGACATCAACTACTGAGCGTACCAAGTCTTCACAACATAACAGGCTGGCTATTATTACTACCCGCTAACTAGTAGCTAACTAGCATGTAGACACAGCTAAGTAGTGAACTGACAATGACCAGAACACAGAAACGTCCTCACTTTTAGTCCCGTCTCAGATGTGACCAATGAGAGCACAGCAGCATCCTGCTCTGATAGGTCAGGAGGGTAACGAGGGGCGGGGCATTCCGTGTAGAGCCTGGGGTTTGGACCCCAATTTCCCGCCACCTCCTCAATGATTTCCACCTCACTGCCAGAATCTTCCTCCTCATCCTCCCCTTCCTCCTCATCCTCCTCTTCCTCAGAGGATGGGCTGGAGAGCTCCTCGCTGTCGTTCAGACTGAGCACAGCTACAGACACACCAGTACAGGGGGGTTAGACTGAGCACAGCTACAGACACACCAGTACAGGGGGTTAGACTGAGCACAGCTACAGACACACCAGTACAGGGGGTTAGACTGAGCACAGCTACAGACACACCAGTACAGGGGGTTAGACTGAGCACAGCTACAGACACACCAGTACAGGGGGTTAGACTGAGCACAGCTACAGACACACCAGCACAGGGGGTTAGACTGAGCACAGCTACAGACACACCAGTACAGGGGGTTAGACTGAGCACAGCTACAGACAAACCAGTACAGGGGGTTAGACTGAGCACAGCTACAGACACACCAGTACAGGGGGTTAGACTGAGCACAGCTACAGACACACCAGCACAGGGGGTTAGACTGAGCACAGCTACAGACACACCAGCACAGGGGGTTAGACTGAGCACAGCTACAGACACACCAGCACAGGGGGTTAGACTGAGCACAGCTACAGACACACCAGCACAGGGGGTTAGACTGAGCACAGCTACAGACACACCAGCACAGGGGGTTAGACTGAGCACAGCTACAGACACACCAGTACAGGGGGTTAGACTGAGCACAGCTACAGACACACCAGCACAGGGGGTTAGACTGAGCACAGCTACAGACACACCAGCACAGGGGGGTTAGACTGAGCACAGCTACAGACACACCAGTACAGGGGGGTTAGACTGAGCACAGCTACAGACACACCAGTACAGGGGGTTAGACTGAGCACAGCTACAGACACACCAGTACAGGGGGGTTAGACTGAGCACAGCTACAGACACACCAGCACAGGGGGTTAGACTGAGCACAGCTAAAGACACACCAGTACAGGGGGTTAGACTGAGCACAGCTACAGACACACCAGTACAGGGGGTTAGACTGAGCACAGCTACAGACACACCAGTACAGGGGGTTAGACTGAGCACAGCTACAGACACACCAGTACAGGGGGTTAGACTGAGCACAGCTACAGACACACCAGTACAGGGGGGTTAGACTGAGCACAGCTACAGACACACCAGTACATGGGGGTTAGACTGAGCACAGCTACAGACACACCAGTACAGGGGGGTTAGACTGAGCACAGCTACAGACACACCAGCACAGGGGGTTAGACTGAGCACAGCTAAAGACACACCAGTACATGGGGGTTAGACTGAGCACAGCTACAGACACACCAGTACAGGGGGTTAGACTGAGCACAGCTACAGACACACCAGTACAGGGGGGTTAGACTGAGCACAGCTACAGACACACCAGTACAGGGGGGTTAGACTGAGCACAGCTACAGACACACCAGCACAGGGGGTTAGACTGAGCACAGCTAAAGACACACCAGTACAGGGGGTTAGACTGAGCACAGCTACAGACACACCAGTACAGGGGGGTTAGACTGAGCACAGCTACAGACACACCAGCACAGGGGGTTAGACTGAGCACAGCTAAAGACACACCAGTACAGGGGGTTAGACTGAGCACAGCTACAGACACACCAGTACAGGGGGGTTAGACTGAGCACAGCTACAGACACACCAGTACAGGGGGGTTAGACTGAGCACAGCTACAGACACACCAGTACAGGGGGGTTAGACTGAGCACAGCTACAGACACACCAGTACATGGGGGTTAGACTGAGCACAGTTGCTTGTTAGTTCTCCATAATGAGCACTAGGACACCACTCAACACTGTCCGTCTCCAGAACCCCTCCAGCCCCCCCCCCAGGTGACTCACACTGAGAGTCCGTCCCTGTGAGGCCTGAGGACACTGACGTCTGGGTGGTCAGGACCCCCGGAGGCTCCTCCCCCTCAGGAACAGGCTCCTCCCCCTCTTCAGCAGATGCAGGGTCACTGAGGAGTAGGAGAGAAGGTAAAGGTACACAGGAACATTCATGACCATCAGGGGGTGTGTGTGTGTGTGTGTCACACCTGTTGATGGAGTCCCAGCTGTCCTTGTGTATGTCAGAGCGAGTCAGAGGGGGAGACAAGTCACCAAACAGATGACGTTCCACATAGTCTGACAGACCTGGAGAGAGAGACAGAGTTCATCCACCATCATGTCACCATCAGCCTGGCTACAGAGAAACACTCCCCCAGGCCTGTGTCACCTCCCTGGGATCTGAGACTGGAACCACAGCTGAAACCCTCACCTGAAGTCTCCATCAGCTCCTCTGGAGGACGTGTCTGCTCCTGTTGCTTGTCCTCCTCCCCCACCACCTCCTCCTCCTGCTGCTCCTCCTTCTCATCCTCCTCCATAACTTCTGCCTTCTCCTCCGCCACCTCCTCTTTCTCCTCCACAACCTCTTTCTCTTCCACAACCTCCTCCTCCTTCACAAGCACCTCCTCCTTCTCCTCAACCACCTCCTCCTCCTTCTCAACCACCACCTCCTCAACCACCTCCTCCTTCTCCTCCACCACCTCGTCCTCCTCCTTGTCAACCACCTCCTTGTCAACCACCTCCTCCGCAACCTCCTCCTCCTTAACCACCTCCTCCGCAAACTCCTCCTCCTTCTCAACCTTCTCCTCCACCACCTCCTCCTCCTCCTTCTTCTCCTCCTCCACAAACTCCTCCTCAACCACCTCCTCCTCCTCAACCACCTCCTTCTCCACAACTTCTTCCTTCTCCTTCTCCACAACTTCTTCCTTCTCCTCCACAACCTCCATAATCGCCTCCTCCTCCTCGGTCTCATCCTCTGGCTCCTCACCGCTGAAAACCTCACACACTTCCTGATGATCTTTAGGCCCCTCCACCACTTCCAGGTCAGGAGGCTGTTCCACTTCCTGTTGGGCAATAGGCTCCTCCTCCTTTTTTCCCACTCGGTCTTCCTGTTCTGGAATCTTCACGTCCTCTTCAGGACGCTGCTCTACCGTCACTTCCTGTTCCTCCGACTCAACTTCCTGTCTATCAGCCTGTTCCTGTGCCAAAGACGGAAGGACGTTCTGATTGGCTTCTGCAGGTTCCTCTTGGAGGGGCAGGACTTCCTGTCCTGCTTCGGTGTCCCTTTGGGATCCTTGCACGACATCCTGTTTGGTCACTTCCTGGACGTTGTCCAGTAGAGGACCCTCCCCCTGCAGGTCCTCGGGGAGAAGGGCATCGTGGAACTCCAAGGTGGTGTCAGCTGATTGGACGGACGCCAGGCTAACGTCCAGACCCAGGCTGAGTCTCCCAGGCAACGGTATACGCAAGAGCCCCGAGAATGATGTATCCATGGCAACCTCCTGGACTAAGGATCCGCTCTCTGACTCAAGGTGTTCGGACTCCCTCTCTGTCGCCACCTGCAGGTCACAGAAAGAATGACATGCAACTTGGACTCGGATGTGACACCTGTTACAGGTCTACTGACATTATAGTTATAGTGCTATAGGCCGCACTAGATTATAAGGCGCACTGCCAATGAATGGTCTATTTTCGATATTTTTTTCATATATAAAACGCACCGGACTATAAGGCGCATTAAGCGGGGGGGAAAAAAACTGTCAGATAAGTCCGCGTCGTAAACGTGTCTTTTGACAGGTGCCACTTTGGGATCCTTATACACACACACTGTAATATTATGGTGAAGCACAGTATGTATTACTCCGCGACGCTCCTGGCTACGGTAGCCGTAATGCTGCAAGCGGTGCGGCTTTGTAGTTTACCAAAGTCGTACAAAAAATTTAACTCAATACTAACATTTACTTAGCACCGTGAGCGCCTTGTACCACACAAAATCGCTTTGAGGTCAGTAAGCAAAACCAGAATGAATTCCTATACACGGCGCTTCGGATTATAAGGCGCACTGTCGTTTTTTGAGAAAATTAAAGGCTTTTAAGTGCGCCCTATGGTCCGAAAAATACGGTACTGTCGATAAACAAATACTGAAAAACCTTTGAACAAATACAAAATTAAATCAAAAGGGGTGCACTGACCCCGTTTCCCCAGCAGGTGTCCCTTTCTGCATCGGGGGGCTCGGCCTCCTCTATGAAGGTGATGCGGCTCTCCTTGGGGCGAGGCGGGGGGGTGAGGGAGCGGGCGGGGGAGGCAGAGGGGGAGGCCACAGGGGTGGGGCGGAGGCTGGAGCGGAGGATGGACTGAGGGGTGAAGGAGGAAAACACAGGACCTGACGCAGCCAGGGCCCGAGCTCTCTGAGGAACACACACACACACACACACACACACACACACACACAGGTAAGACACACACACACACAGGTAAGAGACACACACACACACACACTTCTCCCTACATCCATCACTCCCTCCTCACCTTCACCACCTGTGGAGTCTCCAGCAGGGAGAGTTCAGGGGCCTTGGTGGCACTCCTAGGGGGGGCCCAGGTCCTCCTGGGGGGGGTGAGCAGGGGGGCCAGGGAGGTGGGGGGGCCCACCATGTCCAGAGGTCTGGGTGGGAGAGACAGCAGGTTAGAACCACTCCTGCCAACCACCCTAACCCTTCAATATGCTGTAACACAGGTGAACTTCACCTGGACTTCCTCCTTGCTGCTGTGGTGATGGGGGTTCCCAGGAAGGGGTCTGGGCGGTGAGGAGGCAGCAGGGGGGAGGGGGGCTGGGGCACCGCTGTGGTGGGGCTGAAGGACAAGAGAAGGGTTTAAAACACGCACACATACCCCACTTCTCCTTGTGGGGAGGGGGGAGGAGCTGGGGGCGTCTCACCTTCTGAGGGGGGAGCTGGGGGGGAGGGGCTCCTTGCCCACCCACACCTCTCCGATCTTGGTCAACACGTCACTGATGAAGCCGGCCCTCGTCAGAACCTTCTCACTGGCCAAGCGCCTGGACACACTGGAGAGAGGCTGGGGTCTAGAGACTGGAGGAGAGGGGAGAGAGGAGAAGGGAGAGGAGAGAGAGAGAGGAGGGAAGAGGAGAGAGAGATGAGGGGAGAGAGAAGAAGAGAGAGGAGGGGAGAGAGAGTGAGAGAGGAGGGTATTTAAAACATGGCAGTTCCATTCGTCTAGTCTCACTATATGACTCACTATATATATACTATGACCCCAGCAGGACATTATACACAGAAGAAGTACACACACAGTCTCTCTCTCCCACAGTCTCCCCCCCCCCTCACCATGTGTGAGCAGTG
The DNA here is from genome assembly GCA_030340685.1 of Protosalanx chinensis. Classification (NCBI taxonomy): domain Eukaryota; kingdom Metazoa; phylum Chordata; class Actinopteri; order Osmeriformes; family Salangidae; genus Protosalanx; species Protosalanx chinensis. The sequence goes on from CM059333.1 coordinate 5,701,653, forward strand.
TGGAGGGGTGCTGGTAGGGGCTGCTTCTCTGCATGGCCAGCCTCCTCTGGGCCCGGGGCAGCACCTTGCTGTACATGTCCAGGATGGAGTTCCTGGTGCTGGATCGCTCCTTCACCCTGGAGTCCCTCTCACTCTGGAAACAACAGCAGCAGCTCACACCTCACTGGGACACAGGGGGGCTGTGTGTGTGTGTGTGTACCAGTGTGTGTGTGTGTGTGTACCAGTGTGTGTGTGTGTGTGTACCAGTGTGTGTGTGTGTGTGTGCGTGTGTGTACCAGTGTGTTGGTCCTCAGGGTGTGGTTGAGTTGCAGAGCAGCAGTGTAGTTGGATTGTTGCAGGTAGTGCACCAGCAGCAGCTCTCTGTTCTGAAGCCCCCCCCCACTCTGGAGGAAACGCTCCAGACACACCTGAGACACACAAGCACAGTTACAGGGGGCAGCCATGGTTACATGGGGTAGCCATAGTTACAGGGTGTATCCAGGGCCCCCTACCTGCTCCTGGGGGCGTAGTGGCAGGTGCAGCAGCAGGGTCATCAGACCCAGGTCCTGACAGCCCTGGAACACCTCACACAGTAGATCCTCTACCCTGTCGCACTGCTGCCTGACCAGGGACAAGGCCTCCAGCACACACCTGGAGAGGGGACCACATGGTTTAACACACACACACACACACACCTGGAGAGGGGACCACATGGTTTAACACACACACACACACACACACACACACACACCTGGAGAGGGGACCACATGGTTTAACACACACACACACACACCTGGAGAAGAGACCACATGGTTTAACACACACACACACACACCTGGAGAAGAGACCACATGGTTTTACACACACACACAAAACCACACACACACCTGGAGAAGAGACCACATGGTTTTACACACACACACACCTGGAGAGGGGACCACATGGTTTAACACACACACACACACACCTGGAGAAGAGACCACATGGTTTTACACACACACACAAAACCACACACACACCTGGAGAAGAGACCACATGGTTTTACACACACACACCTGGAGAGGGGACCACATGGTTTAACACACACACACACACACACACCTGGAGAAGAGACCACATGGTTTTACACACACACACAAAACCACACACACACCTGGAGAAGAGACCACATGGTTTTACACACACACACACACACACCTGGAGAGGGGACCACATGGTTTTACACACACACACACACCTGGAGAGGGGACCACATGGTTTTACACACACACACCTGGAGAGGGGACCACATGGTTTTACACACACACACCCCCTCCCTACCTGTTGTGCAGGAGCACGGTGATGCAGAGCGGGGCGTGCTGCGGGGCGGCCAGCAGGGGGCGTACGGCGTGCAGGTAGCGCAGGGCCAGGGTGGCCTGACCCTGACTCAGCAGAGCCCGCAGCACCCAGCTGTGGTGCCAGTCCCAGGGGGCCGGCAGGGAGGACGGGTGGAGCAGCAGCTCCAGAGAGTTCTGACAGAACCAGGGTTACAGTTAGGGGGGCTGTGTGTGGAGGGGGGCTGTGTGTGGAGGGGAGCTGTGTGTGGAGGGGGGCTGTGCGTGGAGGGGAGCTGAGTGTGGAGGGGGGCTATGCGTGGAGGGGAGCTGTGTGTGGAGGGGAGCTGTGTGTGGAAGGGGGCTGTGTGTGGAGGGGGGCTATGCGTGTGTGTGTACCTGGTAGTCATGGTGATCCAGCAGCCAAAGCCCCTGCACCAGTTTGACCAGCCTGACTGGCAGGCAGAAGGCAGTGGGGAAGGACTCCACACACGCTGCACTCTTACTGGGGAACGTGTACATGACATCCAGCAGCAGGTAGATCACCTGGGGAATGTTCAGGAACATACACAGACTGTTCTGGAACACGAGCAGGCAGAGAGTCTACAGAGCTGGGGGACTGTTCCGGAACACAGGCAGAGGGTCATAAAGGATACGAGGGCGTGCTTAGCCGTCTCTTCAACATCCTCCAGAAGGTACACATCCAGCAACGCCTGGAAGCCAGAGAGAGGGAAGGAGAGAGGAGACATAGGGGGAGAGCGAGAGGATCAACATGGGCTTTTCATGAGCTGATTGGTCCCTCCCAGCTGGTGGTTATCAAGCTCACATGCAGGGTTGGGGGCGGGTACAGTCCAGTCCCACCCTTGTCTCTCCTCCACAGGTCAGCAACACGCTCTCCACATTGGCCCACCAGCCCGTCAATCATCAGGCTGTCAGAGCCTTTCCCCCTGCAGAACCACCATGACAACTGTTAATAAGCACTAAGGGCTGAGGTGCAGTTGTGCTGTTTGCTGGCTGCTCTTTGCTGGCTGCTTGCTGACCTGTCTGTGCTGTGGAGCTCCTCTCTGCGGAGGCTGTAGTATCCTCTGATGGCTGAGGACAGGAACACCGGCCTGGAGATCTGGACTGACGCCTCATCTGGAGGGAGGACAAGGGAGGACAAGCTGCTCACACAGCAGGCAGGAGCAAAGGGCAGCAGGAGGTGCAGAGAGCAGCAGGAGGTGCGGAAATCAGCAGGAGGTGCGGAGGGCAGCAGAAGGTACAGAAGGCAGGAGGAAGTGCAGAGGGCAGCAGGAGGTGCAGGAGGTGCAGGAGGAGGAGCAGGGGGCAGCAGGAGCTGCAGGAAGAGGTGCAGAGGGCAGCAGGAGGAGCAGAGGGCAGAAGGAGGTGCAGGAGGAGGAGCAGAGGGCAGCAGGAGGTGCAGCAGAGGGCAGCAGCATTAGGAGGTGTGTTCCTTACCTGAGCCCTCAGGCAGGAGTCCAGTCCTACAGAACCACAGCAGCACCTTGGTGTAGTGGGACAGCAGAGTAGAGACCAGCAGCTTGTTCGACAGGCCCTGCCTTCCTGCACACACACAAGGACACAATTACATTCTGCGTACCTGTGCGTGTGTCTGTACCTGTGTGTGTGTATGTCTGTACCTGAGTGTGTATGTGTGTGTGTGTCTGTCTATGTACCTGAATGTGTGTGTCTGTACCTGTGTGTGTGAGCGCCTGAGCCTCCTTCAGCAGGCAGCGGAGGATGATGCTGAGGTTGCCAAGCAACCTCTGGCTGTGCTGAAGATGCTTCAAGGTCTGAGGGTCTGTGAAGTTGGAGGAGCAGTCGAACAGAGGAGCACCTGGACACACACACACAGTACAGGAGGGTCAGAGAGACCTACAGCGGGGTCAGTAAGACCTACAGCAGGGTCAGGATCAGAGAGACCTACAGGAGGGTTAAGATCAGAGAGACCCTACAGGAGGGTTAGGATCAGAGAGACCTACAGGAGGGTCAGAGAGACCTACAGGAGGGTTAGGATCAGAGAGACCTACAGGAGGATCAGAGATACCTACAAGAGGGTTAAGATCAGAGAGACCTACAGGAGGGTCAGAGAGACCTACAGGAGGGTTATGATCAGAGAGACCTACAGAAGGTGTCCAGGTCTTGCTTGGTGTGCACCACTTTGTTCCAGGTCCACTCCAGGATGTAGCGCAGAGACACAACACAGCCTGGAGCATCTGTGGAACACACAACACTTATTACACACACACACAGCGCTTACTACACACAAACCTCAAACACACAGCGCTTACTACACACACAGCGCTTACTACACACACACACCACTGGAGGGGGGGGGGGGGGGTATCAGTGTGCGTGTGTGTGTGTCCTCACCCTCGCTGGTCCACTGCCTGATGCATCCTGTGATCAGACTGAGAGAGCTGGTCTCCACTGCTGTGGTCAGTACTGCATCCAACTGTTCCTCCTACACTCACACACAGGCAGACAGGAGGGGTTATATGTGTGTGTACCTGGAACAGGCTGGAGGGTGTGTGTGTGTGTACCTGGAACAGGCTGGAGGGTGTGTGTGTGTGTGTACCTGGGACAGGCTGGAGGGTGTGTGTGTGTGTGTACCTGGAACAGGCTGGAGGGTGTGTGTGTGTGTGTGTACCTGGGACAGGCTGGAGGGTGTGTGTGTGTGTGTACCTGGGACAGGCTGGAGGGTGTGTGTGTGTGTACCTGGGACAGGCTGGAGGGTGTGTGTGTGTGTGTGTCTGTACCTGGGACAGGCTGGAGGGTGTGTGTGTGTGTGTACCTGGGACAGGCTGGAGGGTGTGTGTGTGTGTACCTGGGACAGGCTGGAGGGTGTGTGTGTGTGTGTGTCTGTACCTGGGACAGGCTGGAGGGTGTGTGTGTGTGTGTCTGTACCTGGGACAGGCTGGAGGGTGTGTGTGTGTGTGTACCTGGGACAGGCTGGAGGGTGTGTGTGTGTGTGTGTGTGTGTGTGTGTGTGTGTGTGTGTACCTGGGACAGGCTGGAGGGTGTGTGTGCGTGTACCTGGGACAGGCTGGAGGGTGTGTGTGTGTGTGTGTACCTGAGACAGGCTGGAGGGTGTGTGTGTGTGTGTGTGTGTGTACCTGGGACAGGCTGGAGGGTGTGTGTGCGTGTACCTGGGACAGGCTGGAGGGTGTGTGTGTGTGTGTACCTGAGACAGGCTGGAGGGTGTGTGTGTGTGTGTGTACCTGGGACAGGCTGGAGGGTGTGTGTGTGTGTGTGTGTGTGTGTACCTGAGACAGGCTGGAGGGCTGCAGGTGAGTCAGGCTTGAAGACACCAGCCCAGACAAGAGGCAGCGAGTGTAACAGGAAGTGATCATCTCACTGGACACCAGGGACGCCTTCTTTAGGATACTCAGGGTCTGCGCACACGCACACACACACACACACACACACACACAGGTGAGATAGATGTCATGTGACTGACAGACAGCAGATGAATGCAGGTCCTCCTGTTCTCACCTCCTTCTGATGTCCTGAACAGCTGAGATGGACCAGACCAACACTGAGGAGACAGCTGGCCTCTGTTCACACACACACACACACACACAAACACACAGTAGAAGCATAAAACAGTGAACCAACCAATGACAGCTCGTGGACAAGTGGACGTTCTTGCACAGAGTCATACTTTGACAATCAAAGTAAAATAGTATACGTGAGTGTGAGCAGGTGGTGTGTGTGTGTACATGTGTGTACTTGCCGAAATTGTATGCTGTGGGGCAGAAGAGGGCATCGGGGGCGGGGCAGGAGGCGGGCAGGCCTCTGCTGAGGGAACGCTCATGAACCTGCATGTCCAGCAGGGGGCAGGACCACCAGGGCTGCCCCTCACACTCCACACACCACACGGCCTGGTAGGCACAGCTACGCAGGGACTCCCCCGCTCTACAGCACACAGACACACACACACAATGAGAGAGGTTTCAGCAGAAGATCCCAGGTGAACACTCACAGGGTGTGTGTGTGTGTGTGAGAGAGACATGCTCACCTGAGAGAGTCGGGCATCTGGGCGTGGTACCAGCGGTTGATGTCGAACACACAGATGTAGGTGGAAGGATTTCCCTGACCGAAGGGCTTCACCTGCCAGCTGAACACTGAGACACTGGTGTCTGGAGACGCTACTGAGAGACACACAGACAGGGGGGTGAGACAGCACAAGGGGGGTGAGACAGCACAAGGGGGGTGAGACAGCACAAGGGGGGTGAGACAGCACACAGACAGGGGGGGGTGAGACAGCACAAGGGGGGTGAGACAGCACAAGGGGGGTGAGACAGCACACAGACGGGGGGGGTGAGACAGCACAAGGGGGGTGAGACAGCACAAGGGGGGTGAGACAGCACACAGACGGGGGGGGTGAGACAGCACAAGGGGGGTGAGACAGCACAAGGGGGGTGAGACAGCACACAGACGGGGGGGGTGAGACAGCACAAGGGGGGTGAGACAGCACACAGACGGGGGGGGGGGGGGGGGGGGGGGGGGGGGGTGAGACACCTCACAGACAGCACACAGACAGCACACAGACAGCAGGGTGAGGTACCTTCGTTGATGCTGTCGTCCCTGTCGGTGTTGGGGTGTCTGATCTTCTCGATGGTCTGGCAGCTGAGCAGACGGTACCTGCTGCCCCTGCCTGGCCAGGCGGCCCCTGCTAGAGCCTGACTGTACCTCTCCTCACAGTACTCCAGACCCTGAGGGTTACAGCACACACACCTCAGTAACAGAAGCTTCTGGAGACACACCTGTCCCACAGGTGCTGCTAAAGTGAGCTGTGTTCCTGAGGGGGCGGGGCCAGTAAAGTGAGCTGTGTTCCTGAGGGGGCGGGGCCAGTAAAGTTAGCTGTGTTCCTGAGGGGGCGGGGCTGACCTCATAGAGGATCCTTCCTGAAGACAGACACTTCCGGTCACTGAAGGCCAGCTGGAGCAGGTGCAGACTCAACACATCTCCCTCCCTGGAGAGAGAGGGGGGAGGAGAGAAAGACAGTAACAAAGAAGCGGGGAGGGTTGTTAGAGACAGTAACAAAGAGAGGGGGGGAGATCAAAGAGAAAGAGGGGAGGGTGGAGGAGAGAGGTGAGGGTGGAGGAGAGGTGAGGGTCGGAGGAGAGAGGTGAGGGTCGGAGGTGACTCACTGCTCCTGGGTTGACTGGACAGCCCACAGGTAGCAGCAGTTCCTGGGATCATTGTCTGGTTCCTGGAAGGTGAAGGCATGAACAGGAACTCTGCCCCCCTCCAGCTGAGAGTGGTACCTGACAACATACACACAGTGTGTACAGTGAGGGTCTGGAGGGGGTACAGGAGGGTCTGGAGGGGGTACAGGAGGGGGCTCAGCTGTGTACTCACTCCCTCTTCAGAGTCTTCATGTTCCAGAGCTGCAGTGTTCCGTCGGTGCAGCCCACAGCCAGCTGGTTGGTGCGGGGGAGGTACTGTAGAGCTGAGGCCCCGGGGCCTGAAGAGCTGAGCTGCACACACAGGTGCCTTCCCTGCCTAGCCTCCACCTCCCTCAGCCTGGGGATCTCAGAGGGGGCCAGGGTCACCACCTCCAGGTCTGGGGGGAGAGGAGATGAAGAGGCCCACATGATAAGAAGGGTGGAAATGGGAGACAGGATGGACATGAAGGGAGAGACACCCTGAAGGGAGAGACACCCTGAAGGGAGAGACACCCTAAAGGGAGAGACACCCTGAAGGGAGAGACACCCTGAAGGGAGAGACACCCTGAAGGGAGAGACACCCTGAAGACACACCTGAAGCCTCCAGCTCACTCTGACTGCAGGACAGGTCGTCCAGACACAAGTCGACCAATAGGATGTGGCCCAGGTCTGTAACCACGGCAGCCACACCAAAGAACCAGCGCAGGCTCTGATGCAGGTGCTGTGTGCCGGCACCCGCTCCTCCATAACTCACCAGGGGCTCAATGGCTGTGATCTGGGGAGGAGAGCTCTTTATAACACAGCAGTACTGACACAGCAGTACTCACTATAGGAGGGAATCAGAGAGAGAGAGAGAGAGAGAGTCAGCCTCACCCTTCCTGGTATGACCACAGCCTTCACCACGCGTGAGATGCCCAGGTCATAGAGGCACAGCAGGCTGCCCTCTGCAGCTGCCAGCCCCACGAGGAGACCAGACCGCTTCAGCCAGCTGAAGTCCCTGACAGCCAGCACCCTGGGGGGACGCTCCCCACCCCCCGCTGAAACAGTAAGCTGATCGCCGCTCCCCTGTTACAGCATGGACGACCTCCAGGTGGGGGCCACAGGCCAGCCAGGCCAGCCCACTGCGACCTGCAGGCCAGAGGGAGAGTCAGACAGGTGGGCTGGGTGGAGGTGGAGGAGAGGGTGGTGTGACTATCAGACGTGTTTCCTAAATGGAGGATGATTCTTACCAACAGTGAACTTCCCCCGTAGCTCAGAGTTCTGGGTGCCATCATCCTCTCCCAACACCTCCACCGTTACCCGGGGAAACGGCTTCAGACCACTGGTGGTCTGGGCAGCAAGATCCCCCATCACTGCCATGACAACACAGGGTCACTACCATGACAACACAGGGTCACTGCCATGACAACTCACTAGCATAACTAACTATAAGCCTACCTAGCATTACTGATGAAAATAACTGTTAACTCCGTGTCTGTACAATAACGATGCAAAAACAGTTTTTCAAATCAGGGTTTCCTATGCAACACTCATATACATGAAGATATAACACTATTTCATCCTGCCTGCTAGATAAAGCACAGCTAGCCCCTCTTCATGAACTCTCGCGTGACCTGGAGCGGCTAGTTGATCCAAATCACGTTTTGGCTCCAAAACTATTTAAGCAGAAAGATTTAGACAGACTGAGACTGCTGAAGACCAAGAGACTAGTTTATCTTAAACTGCATGAATACATCATGTTAGATCATGTTAGAGGCGGGACAATGGTCTAAGGATAAAGCTGGTTATGTTAGAGTTAGAAGCTAGCTAGTTAGCCTGTTAGCTTGCTCAGTTTAAACGTGCTCGCGCGGCCTGGTTACTGTTGGTTAGCTGTTAGCATGTTAGCACCCAGCTGAGGGAGCATGAAGATAACTGAGGGTTAGATGGTGACATGTTACTGTAGCAGTAAGTTCTTGTTTAATAAAGTTGGTAGTTAGTTTAATTGAACAGGTAGCAGCGGTCAGTAACGTTATTCTGACCAGTTCAACATGTTGGAGTTGCTGAAGTCAGTTTAGCTCATCGAGCTACATGATGGGGTACAGTAACACAGTAACATACCAGGTGTGATGATACCAGGTGTGATGACAGCAGGACTAGGTGATCTCAGATCTTCATGTGTGTTTCTGACCTTTATGATGCTTCTTCTGTCTTAGATCCTCATTCAAACTCGAATATTTAGTCTGTCCATGTTTCTGTTGTGACGTAGATTAAGATATGTCTCATCCAGCCAATCAGAGCAGACATAGTTTAAGATCCGCCTCATCCAGCCAATCAGAGCAGAGCTCTTTAGTGACGTTGTAGTCCAAAATGACCCGCGAGTTGGTTATCTAATATACAATATATGTAATTATAATTTTTTAATTGATAAGATGCTTCAATATGTCCCTTAACATTTTCAAATGCACAGATACAAAAATTACAATAAAATAATAACCTTTTGGTGGAACCACGAGATCGCGTCACTGAATCTGCAGTATCAACTCTCCACCACCAGGGAGCAGAGATGTTCTTTCAAGCATTTGGAACCTCGTTTGCTGAACGACACATCCAATCAGGTTTTATTTGGACAATTCACACGTTTTTCTTCGAATTGTTTACTTTAAGTATCAATGCAACTATGAATCATGTATTTTTGAAGTTCTGAATATTTGCATCCGTCTCATACATGTTTAAGATCCAGGCCTCCCTCCCTCATTCTTTCCCTCCCTCCCTCCGGTGGAGAGGTATTTGATGATGTTGCCCTCCCTCCCCACATCCTGTCCCCAACCTCTCCCTGACAACTCTCTGCTCCCAGGACATCAAAGGACAGTGGAGGTGGGCTGATCCCAGGTGATGGCAGACCCAGTCCTAGGGAGCACCTTTTCCCAAGGGAGTGTTTGGACACTCTACCCCAGGGGAGAGGCTCCCTTCTGGGCTGTCCCACTGGCCTCCAGATGAACAGGCATCAGTGAGGTGTTGATGTAGCCCAGATCCTCTATCACAGAGAAGCCCACATACAACCTGGCTTGAAAGAGGGTTTAATCATCACGGTAACCCAGCTGAGCCCCCCCCCCCCCCCCCCCCCCCCCCCCCCCCCCCCTCCCCCCGTGTGTGCCCATCAAGGCCAGATGACTGTGTCCTCTCTGATGACAGGATGCTCCTGTCCAGCTCTCCAGGGCAAAGAGGGGCATGAGGGACGTGAGGGTGCAGGTTACTCCAGTTGAGTTCACTAAGACAAAAGTAGTAGCTTTCCTCTGCTGTAGGAGGCTTTTATCTCTCTACATTCAGCCAATAGAAGGCCTTTATCTCTCTACATCCAGCCAATAGAAGGCCTTTATCTCTCTACATTCAGCCAATAGAAGGCCTTTATCTCTCTACATTCAGCCAATAGAAGGCCTTTATCTCTCTCCCTCCATCCACATTATCACATAATCAGGTCCTTCTCATGTTTGCACCCTAAACTATTGCTCTGATTATTAGTTTCATTGTTCAGATTTCCATTCAGATCTGACCTGTGCTCAATCAGCTAGAAGCAAAACATAAAAACGAATCTGATCGTAAATGTTCAGGTAAACTAACACTGGAGTTCTTCCACCTTCCTTCCATCCAGCATCTGGCCGAGGGCCCCTGCTGTGAGGCTGGCGTGCGGCGTGCAGAGACCCGTAGATCTGCTGTTGCCGCTGGGGAGGAGGAGAAGGCATGTCTGCCCTCCCAAAGGAGACGTCCATCAGGAAGAGACGACATTCCAACGTGTCAGTGCAGCGTGGGTCTGCTTCCTGTCCCCCTGAACAAACACAGGAGGGGAGGAGGGGGGAAGGGAGTGCAGGAGAGGGGGGGAGGCCAGCGGGGAGGGGAGGGGAGCGCAGGGGAGGGGGGGAGGGGAGGAGGGTGGCGGGGAGGCCAGGGGGGGGAGGGGAGCGCAGAGGAGACCGCAGAGGAGGGGGGGAAGGGGAGGCCAGGGGAGAGGGGAGGAGGGGAGAGGGGAGCATCTACAGGAGAGAGATCTGCAGGAGAGAGATCTGCAGGAGAGAGATCTGCAGGAGAGAGATCTGCAGGAGAGAGATCTGCAGGAGAGATCTGCAGGAGAGAGATCTGCAGGAGAGATCTGCAGAAGAGAGATCTGCAGGAGAGAGATCTGCAGGAGAGAGATCTGCAGGAGAGAAAGTGAGGCTGGGAAACCCATCCCAGATTGTATCCAACATCATTGCTTCAGGCTCCAGTGGTCAGCTGTCTAACCCTCCCACGCATGTGTTAGTGGTCCATAGTGGACTGAGGCTGCTTACACACACACACACACACACCCCCACACACGTTCAAACACACACCTGTTTTTAGCATTACCTCCAGTTCCATGCTACATGAGGATTTAGGATGTTCCAGCTACACTGTGACCGTCTCCTCTATATGACATCATTCAGGTTCTACAGGATCCACAGTCTCAGAACTGTCAGAACCCAACAGCTGAAGCCGAGAAGGTCAAGATCATTTTCCATTTGTCACAAAGACAGTGATGTCCTGTATTACTGCACACTGATGTCCTGTACGCTGCTTTAAGAGACTGTCTGTTTAGGGTCAAATGTTTTCAATAGGGAGGGGGGGAAGGAAGGAAAGAGGGAGAGAGGGGGAGAGGGGGAGGAGAGATTGGGAGAGGAGAGAGGGGGGGGAGGAGAGATTGGGAGAGAAGGAGAGAGGGGGAGGAGAGAGAGAGAGTGGAATGAAAGCAAACTAAGTTCTGGACACTTAAACTATGCTGCACTTCTCCCTTTTAGTCATGCTGTCATGCAGACAGGCAGGCAGGCAGACAGGCAGACAGGCAGACAGGCAGACAGGCAGACAGGCAGACAGGCAGACAGGCAGACAGACAGGCAGTGTTAACAGAGGGAATCTTTAATGTCTTCAGGCCTCTGTGGCCTCCTGGCCTGTTTCCTCAGATTCCTTGCATAGCAAGATTATTACATTTGTTTGTTTTTCAGAAGAAGCGTCGATGTCTGGAGGGTTTTCACTTCTCAAGTCCACAATGGGCTTGTTTATTGGTCCAGTGTCACCAAATCTGTAAAGTAACTCACGTCTAAATGTTGCTGTTAGTGTGTGTGAATGTGTGTTTGCGTGATAGTATACATGCATGTATGTGTGTGTACGTGTGTTGGATAGACTGTAGCTCCAGTAGAGAGTAGACCAGGGCGTTGACAGCTAATAAACAGCTTCTGAATGTGGAACTTCTCCTCCCTTCTCCTCCCCTCTCCTCTCTTCTCCTCCCCTCTCCTCTCTTCTCCTCCCCTCTCCTCTCTTCTCCTCCCCCCTCCTCCCTTCTCCTCCCCTCTGCTCCCCTCTGCTCCCCTCTCCTCCCCTCTGCTCCCCTCTCCTCCCCTCTCCTCCCCTCCCCTCTCCTCCCCTCTGCTCCCCTCTCATCCCCTCCCCTCCCAGAACATTCTGGCAAGGGGACACAACTCCCCCCACACCAAGCCTACTGTTCAGTTTCCAATAATCTCATTGGCTGTGCTCCTCACTGGGAACATTCTCATTGTCTCAGCCTGGGCAATGTTAATTCCTCAAGTCTGGGTCTGGCCTTGGTGTGCAGTACCACATAGATACACACACAAACACACTTATGTGCAGTTACACACACACATGAATACAAACAAGTTTGCAAAAAGGAAACTTGTGTGCACAGGTGCAATAGAGACACACTTAAATCCCCCCACACATGAACACATGGCCCCTTGCCCAGGTGATACATACTGCTCTGACCTGCTGCTTTCTCCACACACCTGTGGATGTCATTAGAGGCCTGAGGTGGCGTGGGCCCTTTCAACCTTTAACACAAACACTCATCCATCACCCTCGGGAGAAATAACCGGAAACTATTTCAAGCAAGTGATTCTAAACAAACACCAACTGACACCAGCTAATGACCACAGCTGAAGGTGAAGTTAAAGTGGCTCTCTCTCTGCAGGTTGTCTTGTTCTGCACCCATGTGGGATTCTTCTTACAGATCTGTCGTTGCTGTAATGATCCTCAGACATTCTGGAGTCATTCAGTAAATCACCTCTGTGCCCTAAAACACTGCCCAGGTTTGACCATCAGACAGACCTCTGAGAGCAGACTCACCATGCCTGGGTGTGGGTGGGTGTGGACTGTCTGGTGTGGGTGAGTGTGGGGGGTGTGTGTGGGTGTCTTCCTCTCAGTCTCTCCTCTTCCTCTCAGTCTCTCCTCTTCCTCTCAGTCTCTCCTCTTCCTCTCAGTCTCACTTCTTCCTCTCAGTCTCTCCTCTTCCTCTCGGTCTCTCCTCTTCCTCTCGGTCTCTCCTCTTCTTCTCAGTCTCTCCTCTTCCTCTCAGTCTCTCCTCTTCCTCTCAGTCTCTCCTCTTCCTCTCAGTCTCACTTCTTCCTCTCAGTCTCTCCTCTTCCTCTCGGTCTCTCCTCTTCCTCTCAGTCTCACCTCTTCCTCTCAGTCTCACCTCTTCCTCTCAGTCTCTCCTCTTCCTCTCAGTCTCACCTCTTCCTCTCAGTCTCACCTCTTCCTCTCAGTCTCACCTCTTCCTCTCAGTCTCACCTCTTCCTCTCAGTCTCACCTCTTCCTCTCAGTCTCACCTCTTCCTCTCAGTCTCTCCTCTTCCTCTCAGTCTCTCCTCTTCCTCTCAGTCTCTCCTCTTCCTCTCAGTCTCTCCTCTTCCTCTCAGTCTCTCCTCTTCCTCTCAGTCTCTCCTCTTCCTCTCAGTCTCACCTCTTCCTCTCAGTCTCTCCTCTTCCTCTCGGTCTCTCCTCTTCCTCTCAGTCTCTCCTCTGCTCTGTGTTTCATCATCTAAACTTGAACGCTCACAGAAAGGACCATTGAGAGAGTTTGTTTTGGTTTGTTTTGTTTGAAAGTGGAAACACTTCACTGGCTCAGTGCATCACTTCCTGTTTAAATGTTCTGTTTCAACAGCTTATGGCTGCTGGTCCTGCTCAGCTGAGGAGGCTGAATGCTGGACTGTACCAGGTCCAAAGGGCACTGTTGTCAGTACAAAGCTGCCCTTACACACACTAACAACTTATAAACCTGGAGGTGGGGCAGGGCTGGGTTAGCTGCAGGAAATTGATCGTTTTTATTAGAATCTCTCCACAATAAGCGACAGTGTTCACACTGGGTCCTGGGCCTGACTGAGGACAAGGTTCACATCACCTACTGATATTCACTAAAGATCAATCATGGAACGAGCCACAATCATACCCAAACTAGGTTAATCATTTACTGAACCATTCATCTATTGATTGACTGGCACATTCAAAATAAAAGTCCCCCCCCCCATTATTGTGGGTATTATAGAATTCTATCATGAAGTCATTATCCTCACCCAGAGCTGCAGCTGCTTCCCCCAGGATGGGTCTGCTTCCCTGGGTGACCCCTGCCCACCTCCCCCCCACCCAGTCCCTGTTGGAGCAGATGTTAAAAAGAAAGACCTCCCCCCCACCTCTTCCAGCCTTCTGATTGGCCTTCGTCTGCTTTCTGGGATCTCATTAGAACCAGGCACAAAGACCCCCAGATGTCAGGGTGGTCCAGCCCAACTCTCCACTGGCTGGAAAACTGGATGACTTGGCTGGTTTGACAGCTTGCTGACTGGCTGGTTGGACAGCTTGCTGACTGGCTGGTTGCCTTGGGGCAGTATGGGATGGTTGTCGATCCTTGTCTTTCTGTTGGCCAACAGAAGACTGCTTATGCATAATAATTCAGTTTTGTGTTAAATCCTTTGGAGTGGTGGTGTGTGTTTGTGTGTGTGTGTGTGTGTGTGTATTTTATGTGTGTATGTCCTTCTGCGTCTCCATTCTCAGCACGTTCCTCTGCTGCCTGTCAGTCTGTATTCAGTTTTTCTTTCTTAATGAAACCGTCCATTAAAGACTCTACTACTAGTCCGTGTCACTGAGCTGAAGCCCAGTTGTAAAAAGTACAGATTATATAGGCCAAGTAAAGTAGCTGGACAGCTAGATCATAATGTGTATTTTCTGAGTTTCTAGGTCCCTACCTCACTGTCAGCCAGGCTGTGATTCTTCAACATCCTGACCTCTGACCTTTGCTTCATCAGGAGGATGTGTGTGTTTCCAGGCCTGTGCTGTGTTTGCATGAAGGGTTTATCTTCAGCCTCTGATTGGCCAGGTCAGAACTGTTCCCAGCTCTGTTTGGAGAAAGATGATCTCTGCTCTGACCCCTGCAACACTTCCGCTCCATATCTGGAGGGAGGGAGAGATGGAGGGAGGGAGGCAGGGAGGCAGGGAGGGAGGGAGGCAGGGACAGAGGGAGGGAGGGAGGCAGGGACGGAGGGAGGGAGGCAGGGAGGGAGGGAGGCCTAGACTCTGAGCTCTGCTGAGGTCAATGTCCTGCAGTCCTAGACTTCCTGTAAACCTGTTGGCCTCACCTTGAATGTTTGAATTTGCACATTTCTAAAGCATGTTACCCTCCGGCTTATTCTGGTTCAAACCTGTTCAGTCTTTCTGGCATCGTTCTTTCACGTCTGTTCGTGTCACATATTTGTTGTGTCATAATTAATATACCATAATGTAAGTCATCACTATTGTTTTCCAATGTAAAGACATGATTTAAAACCATTAACTTTAAACCTCCGAGCGTTTATGTGACAGTGATTGACGCGTTCCCGTCCCTCGAAGCCTAAATGTCAGTAGATGTTTAGTCTGTGACACATACAGGCACAGCTACTGTATGAAGCTCATCTCTCCTCACCTCCCAGAGACAAAACAGCCTGCTGAAGTATTTAGGTGAGGTCTCTTCCTATAGCTTCTTACAGGTGTAACAACAGTGTTGTGGAGTCTCCTCCCCCCCCCCCCTCCCCCCTCCATGGGAACCCTGTCTCCCAGTGATCTGCAGAGGAGTGTTTACAGCTGGAGTTTAAGCTCCTGGTAGCTTCCACCTCCAGCCCCACAGCAGGGGGGCAGACCTGGCCCCTCTTTTACAATGACTGTGCTTGTTTTGATTTGGCAGCTTGTGTTTTCCTGCCCCTGTAACAGAGCTTGTCTGGCCTCTGCAGGCAGCAGCATCTTTTACTGGAGGCAATGAGGGCGCTTTTACAGCCTTAAACATCCAGCGTTCATCAGAATTAGAATGGGCTTTATTCACCATGTCAGTTCACACAAACAATACAGAACCTGATAACCGAACTGTTATGCAGGAGGCTGGCAGAGGGATGCTAGCAGGAGAGGAGGAGGAGGGGAAGAGCACTCATCCTCCCCTCTTCCTCACCCACTCCTCTTCCTCATCCTCCACTCCTCCCTGCAGCTGGGAAAGACAGAGAGGAAGAGAGAGGCGGGAGAGTGTGTGAAAGAGGAGATAGAGGGTGTGGTGGGGTTAAACCCTTCCTGGTTCATCTCCTCCACACACACACACACACACACACACACACACACACACTGTGATCACATCCTCATCGTGTTGAGATCTGAGAACACTGTTTCTTCCCAGTGATCTCAGGTGTAGAGCTGAGCAGAGCTGACAGTGTTCTTTATAAGGCTTTGAGTTATGGAAAACAATTAGTCAGCTCTGGGTGGCATCGTAAAGATGCTTTGATTTAAATGATCTGGAAACACACTCGCACACTCACACACTCACTAACTCACACACACACAGACACACACACACACACAGACACGCACACACACAGCTCGCAGTGTTGTGCAAGGCAGGGCCTGTCCACAGACATTCCTGGATGAGGCTTGGCAGGGAGTGTGCTGAGACATGCTGGGGATGACATGAGAGCTGGAATGCTGCCTGAGACCTCATCCATATGAAGACCTCATCCATGTGAAGACATCACCCATGTGAATATCTCATCCATATGAAGACCTTATCCATATGAAGACCTCATCCATGTGAAGATATCATCCATGTGAATACCTCATCCATATGAAGACCTCTTCCATATGAAGACCTCATCCATGTGAAGACCTCATCCATATGAAGTTCTCATCCATATGAAGACCTCATCCATATGAAGACCTCATCCATGTGAATACCTCATTCATGTGAATACCTCATCCATATGAAGACCTCATCCATATGAAGACCTCATCCATGTGAATACCTCATCCATGTGAAGACCTCATCCATGTGAAGACTTCATCCAAGTGAAGACCTCATCCATATGAAGACCTCATCCATTTGAATAACTCATCCATGTGAAGACCTCATCCAAGTGAAGACCTCATCCATATGAAGACCTCATCCATGTGAAGACTTCATCCAAGTAAAGACCTCATCCATATGAAGACCTCATCCATGTGAAGACATCATCCATGTGAATATCTCATCCATATGAAGACCTTATCCATATGAAGACCTCATCCATGTGAAGATATCATCCATGTGAATACCTCATCCATATGAAGACCTCTTCCATATGAAGACCTCATCCATGTGAAGACCTCATCCATATGAAGTTCTCATCCATATGAAGACCTCATCCATATGAAGACCTCATCCATGTGAATACCTCATTCATGTGAATACCTCATCCATATGAAGACCTCATCCATATGAAGACCTCATCCATGTGAATACCTCATCCATGTGAAGACCTCATCCATGTGAAGACTTCATCCAAGTGAAGACCTCATCCATATGAAGACCTCATCCATTTGAATAACTCATCCATGTGAAGACCTCATCCAAGTGAAGACCTCATCCATATGAAGACCTCATCCATGTGAAGACTTCATCCAAGTAAAGACCTCATCCATATGAAGACCTCATCCATGTGAAGACAAGCACACACTGTGGTGGACTTGGGGAGCAAAAAAGAGGCAGAAGCAGGAAAAAGGTCAGAGATTCCAGCTCCATGCTCACATTAACACACAACACACCTGCTACACACACACACACACACCGCCTGAAAAAGAGGGTAAGGGGGAGAGAGAAAGAGACATGAGTCTATAGGCTAGTGTGTCTAGCTGTATTGGGGTTGTGTGTCCTGGGATGGAGTAGGGAGTAGGGAGGAGAGGAGGAGAAGGAGGAGAGGAGGAGAGGGAGGATGAGAGGAGGAGGAAGTGTTTTGGAGTCTAGCTGTGTGTGTGTGTGTGTGCGTGTGCGTGCGTGTCTGTCTGTGTGTGTGTGTGGAGGCTAGCTAGCTTCTCTACGTAGCATATGCTAACACCCTGCAGCTGCTCTTGTCACCCAGTCCTGAATAGGAATTCATGGATGATTAATGAACTCTGCCCTCGTTTGACTTTGCCTTATTACCTTTAAACAGCTGAATTTATGCTCTTCATTCCCTCACTTTCCCCAATGAAGGTCATGTTATTCATGCAGTGCTGGAAGCTGGAGCTCAGCCAGGGCCTGTGTGTGTGTTTGTGTGTGTGTTTATGTGGTTGTGTATTTGTATGTTTTTATGGAGTCTGGCCTGTTGGACTTCCTGTGTGATGGTTATGTCAGAGTGTCTCCAGCTGCCCTGCCTGTCATCTTCAAACAGGGTCAGGGTTAGGTACACACACACACACACACACATACACACCTCAGTCAGAGTCAGGGTTAGGTACACACACACACACACACACACCCCTCAGTCAAGGTTAGGCCAGGACCTGAGCTGCTAACAGCTGATGAATGCCTGGTGATAGTAAAGATCACAGTGTTGAACTGTACCTGTTTTCTCAGTGATAAGCAGGTGATCAGAGGTGCTGAAGTCATCCAGGGCGTCTGTTCAGGAGGCTGCTGCTCCCACACAGACACATTTACATTTTACATTTATATTTATTCATTTAGCAGACGCTTTTATCCAAAGCGACTTACAGTAAGTACAGGGACATTCTCCCTGAGGCAAGTAGGGTGAAGTGCTTTGCCCAAGGACACAACGTCATATAGCCACTGCCGGGGCTCGATCTCACAACCTTCCGATCATGAGGCCAACACCTTAACCGTTCTGACACCCATCAGAACAGAGAAGCATTCTATTGATCTCATAATACACCTCTCTCTTTCTCTCTCTCTTTCTTTCTGTCTGTCTCTTTCACTATCTCTCTCTCCCAATCTCTCTCTCTCTATCTCCCTTTCCCTCTCTTTCTATCTACCTCTCTCCCTCTCTAACCCTGGAACAGCCTGACAGTATTGAGGCCTGCTGATGTCATCCTAAGGCAGTATGACCAACTGACCCCCCCCCCCAACCCCCCACCACCCATCTGGAATCAATCAAACAAACATGGCCGCTAAAAATAGACCTCCTCTTGAGGAGGTGGCAGCGATCATTAGTGTGGAGGTGAAGTGCAGACGAGATATCTTCACATTCCTGACGGAGAGGTGGAGCGAAGTTTGGCCTGGTTTAATTCAAGTGAAATAATGTGTGAAGATGCTTTGTGGTTCTGCTGTTGTGGAACCTCAGCTCTGATCCGAAACACTGTTAGAACCTCAGCTCTGATCCGAAACACTGTTAGAACCTCAGCTCTGATCCGAAACACTGTTAGAACCTCAGCTCTGATCCGAAACACTGTTAGAACCTCAGCTCTGATCTGAAACACTCTCTCCCTCTCTCCCTCTCCCTCCCTCCTCCTTCTCACTTTCTCTCCCTCTCTCTCTAAGGGGGCATTATTCTGGGTTGCCAGGTTTTCCTTTTCATTTCCGTCATCCCCCCTCCCGGTCTAAACACACCTGGTTGTGGAGGAGTCCCCAGATTATCGTAAGGCTGCTGTGGGCGTCCGGACAGTCCCACACACACATCCACACACACACCCTCTCCACATTCCTGTTATGGTTGGAAACACGGCCCCTGGTGTGAAAACCTCTGGGTTTGTTTGTCTGACACACATTCCTCTGGTGCTCCTCCCCAGTTGGAGTGCTTCCCCTCCGGAGGCAGGCTCAGCTCTGCAGCAACACACGTGTTCTTAGCGTGTGCTTGGTCTGGACACAGGTAGCTCTGTAGCAGCGCTGGGCTGGAGGAAGGGGAGAGGGTGATTTGCATGGCGAACAGTTTGTCAGTGTTCTGCAGATGGCATGAATACCCCTCTATGAACAAGAGGGGGGAGAGGCAGGGGGAGGCTGGAATTTATCTTCAGGTTTTGGAAAGATAATCTGCAGGATTGGGATTCCAGTGGCTGGGTGTTGATGTGGGGGGCGACAGAAACCTGGAAGGGGAGTGTGTGGGTCTGTGTGTGTGTGTGTGTAAGGGAGGGTCTGTGTGTGTGAGAGAGAGACCAGAGACCATCTGATAAGTATGTGGACCTCCTGCAGGAGGAACAGGCAGTCTTTGTCCAGACAGGTAGCTCCAGTGCTCCAGTGCTCCAGTGCTCCAGTGCTCCAGTGCTCCAGTGCTCCAGTGCTCCAGTGCTCCAGTGCTCAGTGCTCCAGTGCTCAGTGCTCCAGTGCTCCAGTGCTCCAGTGCTCCAGTGCTCCAGTGCTCCAGTGCTCCAGTGCTCCAGTGCTCCAGTGCTCAGTGCTCCAGTGCTCCAGTGCTCCAGTACCCCAGTGCTCCAGTGCCCCAGTGCTCAGTGTCTGGACAGGTGTGAGGCAGCAGAAACGCACTGACTCTGCTTATGTGTGTGGGAGGAGGCGGCCTGGGCTCCCCACACCCTCGCCATAGAAACCCTTCCCCTGGAACCCATGTGCCCCTGGCGCTCTAAAAGGGAGGAGGAGGAGGAGGAGGAGTAGGAGAGGAGGAGGAAGAGAGGAGGAGAAAGAGCAGAGGAGGAGGAGAGGAGGAGGAGGAGGAGGAGAGGAAGAGAGGAGGAGGAGGAGCACCTCAGCCCTGATGAGGGAGAGGAGGAGAACCGGGCAATAGATAACAGGACATTGATTGTGTTTATAACAGCCATGAAGGAGTCTTGGACAGTGCTTGCTCATGTCCCTGAGGAAATCCCCATCATTTAATTAAATTACACCCTGAAAGCACATGACTGGCGTCTAGAAAATCAATGTGGGGCATCTGTCCGGCTGAGATAGCGGTCTGGCTCTGAAATTTGTCAGGAGCAGCAGAGATCGAATCAAGTTCATTAGTATTGGTCATGAGAGTTGTGTGCTGGCTGCCAAAACTGCTACCTGGTTATTCATTTGCAATCACAGTCACTCTTAACGGTTAGAGTGTAACTACTGATCGCTGCTCAGTTCATGTGGAATATTAGTATTTGGGGGCCTGTTTATTCTCTCTCCCCCCCCCCCCCCCCCCCCCCCCCCCTCCTGTTTTATACAGTCAGGTCTTAGAGAAGCTAATCGTTAGGACAAGCTGAATAAGCGGAACATCTGTTTCTCCATCCTGGTCTTACCTCATTGGGTCTGTGCTGTAATTCAGTAGCGCACAGTTAGCCACAGTTTAGTGTAGTGTGGTGATTCACTCTTGACATGACACAGCTGGCTGGCTGTACAGCCTCAATGACTTATGAGGAACCATATCCTACCATGAGGAACCATATCCTACCATGAGAAACCATATCCTACCATGAGGAACCATATCCTACCATGAGGAACCATATCCTACCATGAGGAACCATATCCTACCATGAGGAACCATATCCTACCATGAGGAACCAAATCCTACCATATTACCTCCCTCCCTCTATGTCTCCCTCTCTTTCTCCCTCTCTCCTGCCCTCTCTGTCTCCCTCTCTCCTGCCCTCTCTGTCTCCCTCTCTCCTGCCCTCTCTGTCTCCCTCTCTGTCTCCCTCCCTGTCTCCCTCTCTGTCTCCCTCTCTGTCTCCCTCCCTGTCTCCCTCCCTGTCTCCCTCTCTGTCTCCCTCTCTGTCTCCCTCCCTGTCTCCCTCTCTGTCTCCCTCCCTGTCTCCCTCTCTGTCTCCCTCTCTGTCTCCCTCTCTGTCTCCCTCTCTCTCCCTCTGTGTCTGACAGATGTGTGTCCCCATTACACCGCTCTATACTAACAATGTTGCAGGAGACAAGCTTTGTGTGCAGCCTTGAGAAATGCTGCTTTGGCAAAACCCACTGTGACAAAGAGAGATGTGGCTCAGTGTATTGGGCCCTAGTGTGTTGGGGCCCCAGTGTGTTGGGCCCTAGTGTGTTGGGGCCCAGAATGTTGGGGCCCAGAGTGTTGGGGCCCCAGTGTGTTGGGCCCCAGTGTGTTGGGCCCTAGTGTGTTGGGGCCCAGAGTGTTGGGGCCCAGAGTGTTGGGCCCAGAGTGTTAGGACATTCATCACATCATCTAATGACCTTGGCCCCCACATTACATCCACAACAGAAGAGGCCATTTCTTTTACTTCACCCTTTATTGTGCTGCTGGTTTCCATCTGAATGGTGCTGCTGCCCCCGTCCTCAGGGTAGTTTCCCCCTGTGTGGGCAGGTTGGGGTCTGTGTGAGGGGGGAGGGGTAACTTGGGGGCCCTAGATGGGAGGGGCAGGGGGTACAGGGGAACCAGGCACTTATGACCCCAGTGTTTACCAGCCCAGGGCCCCTCTCCTAGGAAGTGATGTAATTGAGTTCCTGACCCCTCTAACTACACACACACACACACACCCACACACACACACCCACACACACACACACACACAAACACAAACAAACACAGGTTAGGTTGGTTGAGGGGCAGTTCAATGGGCATATGTGAAGCCATTTGTGACATTGCTTGCAAAAAGGGCAATACAAATAAATGTTGATTTGATTTGACACACACACACACACACACTGGGTAGATCTCCTTCTTATGCATCAGTGTCAGAATAAAAGGACACCTCATGTATGATTTCATGGAGAGAACATGAGGATGGTCACGCGTGTGATGGAGGCTTTTGCAGACTTGGCTGTGGTTTGGTTCATGTTGTCCCTGCAATGTTAGCAGCACGGTGACAGTGATTGATGTGACACCATAAAGCCTTTTGTTCATCTGAAGCAGAAAGCTCTGCTGGGGAGGTCTCCTCCTCCCCTCATTAGCCAGTGTCTCATCACTGCATTGTAGAGAAATCCCTCCCTCCCTCCCTCCCTCCTGCCCTCCCTCCTGCCCTCCCTCCCTCCCACCCTCCTCAGAAACAGTTGATTCTTGGCCTCTCTGCTGAGGGGAGCTTACAGGTTTAATGGGATAAGTTGTGCAGTCCTAAAGCTCTAATGTGGTAATGCCGAGCTTCCTGCAGCTCCTGAGATACTTCTGATCACTTCTGAACTTTAGGCTCCATCTGGATGTTGGTTATAAAATCATTTGTATTTTAAGTTGTAAAAAAGTGTTGTCCTGGTCAAGTGGTGTGGTAACATTTCTCCCCTGGTTGTTCTCGTCTGGATAATTATCTTCCTCTAAGCTGAGAGAGTTTCAGCCTGGTGTTGTAGAACTGCTAATGACCGCTGGCATTTGTGGCTTCCACCTCATTCCACAGGCATGACGAGACAGAAATAGCTCCAGTTTCACACCTCTAACAGCGTTTAAGCAGCAGCTGCTGTCTTCAGGCTGCGCGTCTGTGAGACACACCAAGGTGCTCTTATATCCTGCAGGGCTGTGTGTGACCCAACTGAGGGTGAGGTGACGTGAGGTGAGGGTGAGGTGAGGGTGAGGTGAGGGTGAGGTGAGGGTGAGGTGAGGGTGAGGTGAGGGTGAGGTGAGGGTGAGGTGAGGGTGAGGTGAGGTGAGGGTGAGGTGAAGGTGAGGGTGAGGTGAGGGTGGGGGTGAGGGTGAGGTGAGGGTGAGTTGAGGATAACCAGGGGACTTGGGTGAGGGTGAGGGTTACCAGGGGTAGTAGGGTGAGGTGAGAGTTACCAGGGGTAGTAGGGTGAGGTGAGGGTGAGGTGAGGGTGGGGGTGAGGGTGAGGTGAAGGTTACCAGGGGTAGTAGGAGGAGATTCATCACCCTTCCTGTCTCCCTGCTTTTCTTTATTCAATTAGAAAAGAGCTTCTTTAATATTTCATGATGATCATCTGACTCCATCCATCTTTTGTGTCTGAGGGATGCTGTGATGTGATTGGCCAGCTGCTCTGTGCTCACATGCAGATCAGCTGTCTGCTGGATCATGATGTTTCTGCCTAATCACAAGTAATGACACTTCCTCAGTGTTCACCATGATTAATGTTGCTCTCTGTGGTAATATGACACAATCCAATAATATAAACATGAGTTGGCGTGTATGCTGCCTGGAGGTGTGTGTGTGTGTGTGTTCACAGGGCATCTCCCCTCCTCTGTGCTGTAAAAGCAGCAATAAAAGACAGTTGTGTGTGTCTTGTTTTGTGTGTGAGCTACAAATGGCTTGTGTGATTAGCGTAATTGTTCGTTTAGTACATGAGTGATGGTGAATGTGGGGCAGAGGACTTCTGATTGGCTCTTTGTGGGGCCGAGGACTTCTGATTGGCTCTTTTGGTCTTCCCAGTCTGGAAGACCCCTTTAATTCCCCTCACACCCCCAGGAGCCACCCCCCCCCTTTTACTACCCCTGTCCTGTTGGGGAGGGAGGAGGGTCACAATGGAAGGAACCCCCTTTCCCCCCTCCCCCCCCCCTCCCCCCTCCTGCTCAGCTAGGTTTGTCACAGCCGTTCAGCTGAAACTGGTGGTGTTCACAGCAGATGGGCCAGGAAGGGGGGGTGATTCCTTTCTCCCTCTCTCTCCCTCTCTCTCCCTCCTTTCTCTCTCTCTCCTTCTCTCCCCCTCTCTCCCTCATTTCTTTCTTTCTCTCTCTCTCCCTCTCTCTCCCTACTTTCTCTCTTTCTCCTTCTCTCCCTCTCTCCCTCTCTCTCCATCTCTCTCCCTCCTTTCTTTCCCTCTCTCTCTCTACCCCTCTCTATATCTTTCTCTCCTCTCCTTCTCTCTCCCTCTCTCTCCCTCTATCTCCTTCTCTCTCCCTCTCTCTCCCTTTCTCCCCCTCTCTCCCTCCTTTCTTTCTCTCTCTCCCTCTCTCTACCTCTCTATTCTCTCCTTTCTCTCTCCCTCTCTCTCCCTTTGTGTCTCTCCTCTCTTTTCTCTTCCCTCTCTACCATGAAGAGTTCAGTCAGAGAATCATAACAAGCACAGTGCAGCCTGCCAGCTCACATCCTCCCAGACACACACACCCACACACACAAACACACACACAGCAACACTAACACCCTGGCACCCCTCCCCCTCTGACAGGCTCCTCCCCCACTGACAGGCCCCTCCACAGACAGTAGCTCTCCTGAACACATGTTCACCCTCTCGCAACCAGGACAGAGAGCTCAGAGAGAGGGGAGGGAGAGAGAGAGCTCAGAGAGAGGGGAGGGAGAGAGAGAGCTCAGAGAGAGGGGAGGGAGAGAGAGAGCTCAGAGAGAGGGGAGGGAGAGCTCAGAGAGAGTGGAGGAAGAGAGAGAGAGCTCAGAGAGAGCAGGGAGAGCTCAGAGTGGGGAGGGAGAGAGAGCTCAGAGAGAGCAGGGAGAGAGAGAGAGCTCAGAGTGGAGAGGGAGAGAGACCAGAGAGAGCAGAGAGAGAGAGAGAGAGAGCAAGGAGAGAGCAAGGAGAGAGCAGGGAGAGAGAGAGAGCTCAGAGTGGAGAGGGAGAGAGACCAGAGAGAGCAGAGAGAGAGAGAGCAAGGAGAGAGCAAGGAGAGAGCAAGGAGAGAGCAAGGAGAGAGCAAGGAGAGAGCAAGGAGAGAGCAAGGAGAGAGAGAGAGCTCAGAGAGAGCAGGGAGAGAGAGAGCGCTCAGAGTGGAGAGGGAGAGAGACCAGAGAGAGCAGAGAGAGAGAGAGAGAGCAAGGAGAGAGCAAGGAGAGAGAGAGAGCTCAGAGAGAGCAAGGAGAGAGAGAGAGAGCTCAGAGAGAGCAGGGCAGGCTGAAACAGCACAGAGGGAATGTGTATGTGAGAAGAGGAGCACGTCTAAGGCAAGACTACAGCTGGAGAGAGAGAGAGAGACAGAGAGAGAGAGAGAGAGAGAGAGAGAGAGAGAGAAACAGTGTGACGGATTCACACTTAGCTGTAGCAACAGACTACAGACGAAAGGAAAGAGAGGGAGAGAGAGGGAGGGAGAGAGAAAGAGAGAGAGAAAGAGAGAGATAGAGAGAGTGATAGAGAGGTAGAAAGAGTACTTAGCTGCCTTGTGAATGTAAACTTTATCAGCTGGTGGATTTGTATGTGTGAGGAGGGAGGGAAAGAAGAAGAAGGATCAGCATGCGCTCTGTGTGAACAGCCCCATGATGCTTCACTCCAGGCTGGGTGAGAACACCACACTGCCTCTGTCAGCTAGGGTCCACACACACACACACACCAGACACACACACACACACTGCTACTGGGACCACTTCACTCATTGTATGAAGTGGAGTGTGTGTGGTATGTTGGTTCAGTCAGGTGTGTTTAGTATGTTAGTGTTGTGACTGGTTCAGTCAGGTGTGTTTAGTCCGTTAGTGTTGTGACTGGTTCAGTGTGTATAGTATATTAGTGTTGTGACTGGTTCAGTGTGTTTAGTATGTTAGTGTTGTGACTAGTTCAGTCAGGTGTGTTTAGTATGTTGGTAAAGTTATAATCATTCACATGTTTAGCTCAGAACTGCGTCTCCAGTCGGGGGGGACGATCTGAGCACGGTGCTTTTTCATTGGTCAGTGTTGCTCGGCGACAAAATGCTTGACGGGGCAGAGCGGTTGCTAGTGGCAACGGTAACGGTCTCACACCAGCGTCTTTGGGTTGATAATGTGGAGACTCAGAGCCCAGTGGTTCTGAGAGAGACAGAACTACTAACAGAGATTACTGTGTGCTGGAATGTAGCCTGCCCTCCTGCCCCCCACCCCCCTGCCCCCCCGCCCCCCTGCCCCCCCGCCCCCCTGCCCCCTTCCCTGGGTCAGATTAAGAGGACTATTTTCACCGCACTGCTGTTATTTAGCTTTCCCAGCACTACAGTCCTGATTCTACAGTGCTGCTGATTAAATAACTGTTCAGCAGACAGATGTGATGTGTTCCTGAACTACCTGGGGGATTAAACACAGAGGGGGGAGGAGATCTGAGGCTCCCATGCAGCCACATCAAAACACTGAAATCATTATCTCTATTTTTAAACTGAATAGGAGTTGAATAGTCTTTGATGTTAATCTGTACGGCTAAAATATCAAACATGTCATGTTGTTTGGGCGTAATCTGTTTTCCCTGAGAGAACATTGCAGATCATTTGGGATCTAAAGACTGTGAACACATGAACATCCTCTAATTTGATGTCAGAGGCTGGTGAGCCAGCAGTGATGAACTCAGTGATGGAGAGTGAGGTCACACTCTTTCAGTCACAGCTCAGCTTCATCCACATGGCTGAGAACCAAACAGGACATCAATCTGAGGTCCAAATGACCTCTCATCTGGAGAGGAAGAGGATGAGCTGTGTTAGTGAGTTAAGGTTAGAGCTGTGCTAGTGAGTTAAGGTTAGAGCTGTGCTAGTGAGTTAAGGTTAGAGCTGTGTTAGTGAGTTAAGGTTAGAGCTGTGTTAGTGAGTTAAGGTTAGAGCTGTGCTAGTGAGTTAAGGTTAGAGCTGTGTTAGTGAGTTAAGGTTAGAGCTGTGTTAGTGAGTTAAGGTTAGAGCTGTGCTAGTGAGTTAAGGTTAGAGCTGTGTTAGTGAGTTAAGGTTAGAGCTGTGCTAGTGAGTTAAGGTTAGAGCTGTGTTAGTGAGTTAAGGTTAGAGCTGTGTTAGTGAGTTAAGGTTAGAGCTGTGTTGATAGTGAGTTAGGGTTAGAGCTGTGTTGATAGTGGGTTAGGGTTAGAGCTGTGTTGATAGTGGGTTAGGGTTAGAGCTGTGTCAGTGAGTTAAGGTTAGAGCTGTGTTAGTGAGTTAAGGTTAGCGCTGTGTTAGTGAGTTAGGGTTAGAGCTGTGTTGATAGTGAGTTAGGGTTAGAGCTGTGTTGATAGTGAGTTAGGGTTAGAGCTGTGCTAGTGAGTTAAGGTTAGAGCTGTGTTAGTGAGTTAGGGTTAGAGCTGTGTTAGTGAGTTAGGGTTAGAGCTGTGTTGATAGTGAGTTGATAGAGCTGTGTTACAGGGGGCAGTGCTGTTACAGGGGGCTGTGCTATTCCATTCTGCTTCTACTGAGCTCAGAGAGAAGACTGTTTCACATGGGAAAAAATGCATGAAATTAGATTCAGCTTTAAGACTGTATGTGGGTCAGAATAATAGTTTCACATGCAAAGGTTTTTTCTAAGATGAGGGATGATTCCTGTGTGACAGAACACATTCATCCATCTCTCCTGAAAAGCATCTCGCTGATCTAAAAAAAGCAAACACAGTTCACAGACTCATGACTTCATGACTTCTGGAAGGAGTGAGGTTTTATATTGAGGTCTGCTGAGGTTGGGAATGTCAACAGACTTTAGCTCCTCCTCTCTGCATCGTAAATCTGGGGGTGATTACAGGCAGAGAGCGTCCTCAGAGATCACAGCAGCACTTAACCAACTTCTGTGGAAGATTGTCTCTCTCTTCCTTTCTCTCTCTCTCTCTCTCTCTCTCTCTCTCTCTCTCTCTCTCTCTCTCTCTCTCTCTCCCTCTCTCTCTTTCTCTGTCTTTCTCCTTGTTCCTTTGTCTGTGTTGTGATCTGCATCACTGTGTCACCGGTCAGTTGGGACACATTCCTTCTCCAGGGACAGACTGTTGACCTCTGCTAGCCAGTGTTTGCTGTACCTTTGTGCAGCCTGGCTTGTGTGAGTGGGGCTGAAAGCAGCGTGTTTGCACACCTCTGAAACACAGCTTTGACAATCAGAGTTGAACAGCTTTTACACAGTGGGTCATGAGTCAGCACTGCTGAGGGGAGGGAGGTACCAAAGCAGGTAGGCAGCAGGGGGGGCAGCAGGGGGGGCAGCAGGCGGACAGGGTCAGGTGAGCAGTGTGTGTATGGACAGCATGTGCAGATGAGTACCCCTTCCTGGTGTAGATATGTAGCAGTAAGACCAGGAGTGTTCGTTTTGGCGTGTGTGTGAGTATTTGGCATGTGTTGATCCTAGGGTCAGGGGTCAGTGTGTTCACTAGCTTGGGACCACTGCCCTCCTGCCCCAGGAAGACACACACACACCACACCACCCTCCATAGCAGCACATTCCAGTCAGAATCCAGCTTGTGGTGTCAGAAGATGAGGAATGTGACATTTGATCTTTTTATTGTTATGGTTTAAAACCCGCTGGTCCTGTATTCTCCTAAAGGACACCCAGCATCATGTCTCTCAGACGAGGATATGAAAGGTAGAGAGATGGAGAGAAAAAAAGAGGAAGGGAGATA
Source organism: Protosalanx chinensis (assembly GCA_030340685.1). NCBI lineage: Eukaryota > Metazoa > Chordata > Actinopteri > Osmeriformes > Salangidae > Protosalanx > Protosalanx chinensis. Next base: position 5,730,205 of record CM059333.1, read on the forward strand.
GAGACAGAGAGAGAGAGAGAGCAGAGAGAGAGAGAGCAGAGAGAGAGAGACAGAGAGACAGAGAGAGAGAGAGAGACAGAGAGACAGAGAGGGAGAGAGAGAGAGAGAGACAGAGAGAGAGAGAGAGAGACAGAGAGAGAGAGCAGAGAGACAGAGAGGGAGAGAAAGCGAGAGTTGTTTGAATCAGAAGTGTCTTTGTATGTTTTTCTTTGTCCTGTCGAACCTAGTTGACAAACAAGGACGTTTTGAATGTGTTTCACCACATCAGAGCTTTGATTAGAGGACAGGAGGACACACACCCACAGGCACACACACCCACAGACACACACACACCCACAGACACACACACACACACACATACCCACACACCCACACCTACAAACAGTGTGGTGTATCCCAGTCAGATCTGCAGCAGCTTGTGTGGCGTGGGAACCATGTTATGTTGAGGGGGGGGGGGCATGATTGTGTGTCTGAGTGCACATGTGAATGTGTTAGTGTGAATGTGTTAGTATGAATGTGTTAGTGTGAAGGTGTTAGTGTGAAGGTGTTAGTGCTAATGTCTTGCGGTGAATGTATTAGTGTGAAGGTGTTAGTGTGAATGTGTTAGTGCTAATGTCTTAGCGTGAATGTGTTAGTGTGAATGTGTTAGTGCTAATGTGTTAGCGTGAATGTGTTAGTGTGAATGTGTTAGTGCTAATGTCTTAGCGTGAATGTGTTAGTGTGAATGTGTTAGTGCTAATGTGTTAGCGTGAATGTGTTAGTGTGAATGTGTTAGTGCTAATGTGTTAGCGTGAATGTGTTAGTGCGAATGTGTATCTGGTTGTGTTCAACATGAGAGACTTGAACTATGTCAAGATGCTCTAAGCATGTTTACACAGCTGCATGGGGTTAGTACCGAATTGATCGGCAAAAAGTTGAAAGTGGTCTGTGATTGAACTGCACATGTCTTCACACTGAAGCCCCTTACTGATACCACATCCTGCCAGGAGATCTGAACCTGGACACACAAGCTGCTGTTCATGACTTCACCTACAAACACTGTTTTGACTGCTGGTTAAATATGTACCAATTACTATAATTATGTTTTACACAGAATGTCAAACTGCTCTATTTTTGGGCACAATTTTCTGAGGTTCATGTTTCCCCTCCGGTGTAACGTGTTGGTACAGAAGTGATCTGAAACTCACCACTTACACGTCTGACTGAACAATAACAAAGACTTCAACACACCTAGACCAGCCTTGCTTAACAACACAAGCAGTGAGTCAGAAGTCAGTGGCTTAGTTACAAGGTTAGATGAAGCCACTCACTAGGTTGTTACTGAAGCATGCACACCTACCACACATCTCACAACTTCACTGTGGCTAACAGTGCTAGCTACTGTTCTGTAGTTAGCTTTACTGTAGTTATTTATTCTGTAGGTAGCTTTACTGTAGTTATCTGTTCTGTAGTTATCTGTACTGTAGTTATCTGTTCTGTAGTTAGCTTTACTGTAGTTATCTGTTCTGTAGGTAGCTTTACTGTAGTTATCTGTTCTGTAAGTATCTGCACTGTAGTTATCTGTACTGTAGTTATCTATTCTGTAGTTATCTGTACTGTAGTTATCTGTACTGTTGTTATCTGTACTGTAGTTATCTATTCTGTAGTTATCTGTACTGTAGTTATCTGTACTGTAGTTATCTGTACTGTAGTTATCTATTCTGTAGTTATCTGTACTGTAGTTATCTGTACTGTAGTTATCTGTTCTGTAGTTATCTGTTCTGTAGCTAGTGCAGCTACAGGAAAGGCAGTTTCCCCAGGTTAGGCTGGGAACAATGTTTGAGGTGTATTCAGTGATGAGGTGAAGGTTATCTTCCTACAGCAGGGACCTGGTATGGACTCAGAGACAGGTAGTGTTGTCAGTGTGGGAGCAGCTGTAGAAGAGGGTGTGACCCAGATCTGGGTGAGTGTGTCACTGGGACAAAATGTGTGTGTGTGTGTGTGTGTAGCTGAAATGAGTATGAACCCTAGGGTTGCTTCAACAGGGACAGTGTGTTTTGACTGAATTGACTGTGACCCAATGAAGAAAATATCAGCTATTCACACTTTGGTATTGTTCCCCTCCCTCCCTCCTCTCTCTGTCTCACTCTCCTCCCCCCTTCTCCCTCCTCCCCTCTGTCTCCCCCCCCCCTCTCTTCTTTTGTCCAGACAGAAGCTGGCTCTGGCTTGCTTGCAGACGGAAGTTACACGGAGCGAAAGTGAAGGAACAATGGTACCGTTCTGTTCTGTCTCTTAAACACACACTAACCCAGGATTTATTAACACACAAGTCATTGCTAAGAGTGTTGTTTTCTGTGTGTTTGTTTGGTTCGTTGGTGTAGCTACAGTGTTTAGATACACAGTATGAAACAGTGATGGTTTGATGTGAGAGGCTGGTGGAGATGCAGGGACGTTCCTAAGGGGAGATGGACACCTACAGGAGGAAGATGGAACTGCATGTTTTCAACACCATGCAGCATTGCTGTGATTGACAAGGCTCAGAGTCTGCAGTTTTACTGGTCCTCTTCTGGAGAAGTGCCTTCACTCTGGCATAGACAGGTTAATGTGTGTGGTAAACAGGGAGCGATTTAGTCACACAGCATTGCCACCTTGAAGTACTGGACAAGCTTGTATCACAGCAGCCACTGGAGGGCGCTGTAGGGCTGTTGTCATACATTTTAGAAAGAAAAAAGAATGTTTTTACAATTAGAATATGATTTAAATATTTGTTAACATCAGAACTTTTAAGCTTTCTTCCACTCCAAAGGAAACAGCAGCAGGTTTCTGAAGAAAACAAATTGATGTTAAGTGTCCTGACTTCACTTAGCTAGTTAATCAGTCAGCCAGATAATCATCCAGTCAGCTGTGTCCAATCCCCACCCTCCTTGTCACTAAGACTAGCCTGGTGGAACAACACAGTTAGTGACTGAGACAGACTGAGACAGGGGTGGCTGGTAATAGAACACATGTAGCTAACAAACCCATCCAAACATGACTACCTCAAACTGTCACTTGACTCTGGCCACCAAAACCTTGTCAGTGTGTAGATGTGTACGGCAAATGTTTGTGTATGAGAGTGTGTACCTGTTTGTGCAGAGCTGGAGGGAGGGTTCCCAGTGTGAGCAGACTTCTGAGCAGAGTGTGTTTGTGTGTTAGCTTGTATGCTGATGATGTTGTGCTTTAGTGTGTGGTTGCAGGATGTTTCTGTGAGCTCATAGATTCATCCTAACATGGCAGCTCCTGCAGACCAGCTCCTCGTCCACCATCCCGATAGTTCAACCTTCAGCACCCAGGTTGGATCTTGACCTCCTGTTGAATGCGCAGCTTTTGACTAGCTCCTTCCTGTGTTGTCATGACAGCGAGAGCAGCTTCTGAGCAGCCTGGAGGAGGAGCGGCTCTACAGGAGGGACAGTGAGCGACATCTGGGGAAGGTGATGGACGACCCCCAGCTGGAGCGCGCTCAGATGGTGTCCTTGCATCAGCACGTCTCCAGGTAACCACAACACCATTGTTATTAAGTCCATGACGATGGTCGACTGTAACACCCCCAAGTGTCGCTGGTTGTTGAAGACAGGTCATAAGAGAGACGTTGGGTTCATACTGATCCTATCCTTGTTTCCACCCGTTTGCACTGAGCTGGTCTGTGGTGTGACTGGTAGGGAACAACTCATAAGATGCGATGCAGTGTGGAAGGCTTTCCAATATCAGCTGACCCTCGAAGAATTCTACTATGCGCTGTCACTGTCGCTTAGCGACCACCACCTGTGTCACTTGGGACAAACACGGTCAGAGACAAGACCCTCAGAAAACAGGGAGGTTTCATTGGCCACCTGTGCAACATCTGAGGAAACCCCAACCCCTCTTCATCACTGCCCAACCCCTCTTCATCACTGGACCGGAGATAAGAGCTTTCAGTGTGTGTTTCCCAGTCCCGCCCTTGTCCAAGTGCTCCTTGTTGACCTCTACAAGCGTAACTAACTGATGTCTGCGCTGACATCAGCCACACCACTCGGTAGGTTGATAGCTGCCTGGCCTCTTCATAGCCTTTGCAAGGACCTGTCAGTCAAGGTTTCCCTGTGCCAAACACCTTCGGCTGAGGTCGCACTTTGGTCACAAATGTTGGCAAAGATATCAAGGAGTGTCTCGTGCAAGGAGACGTTGAAGTAAAAATGTACTTCTGCTATGTTTTCAAATTTAGGGCCTTCATGGGTACAAAGAAAGTGTGAGTTAGGGTTAAGGTTAGGACTACAGTGTTAGGACTACAGGGTTAGGACTACCGGGTTAGGGTTAGGACAACAGGGTTAGGACTACAGGGTTAGGGTTAGGACTACAGGGTTAGGACTACAGGGTTAGGACTACAGGGTTAGGACTACAGGATAAATGCTCTGAATGGGTTAGGGTTAAGACTATGGGGTTAGGCCTACATGGTTGGGACTACAGGGTTAGGACTACAGGGTTAGGACTACAGGGTTAGGACTACAGGGTTAGGACTACAGGGTTAGGGTTAGGACTACAGGGTTGGGACTACAGGGTTGGGACTACAGGGTTGGGACTACAGGGTTGGGACTACAGGGTTAGGAATAGAGGAGAAACGGTCTGAATGCCTCTGAGCTGAGGCTGACAAGCTTCACTCAGGCTTGGCAGAAACAAGCTCTCAGACTCTCTGTCCCCTTGGGTTGTTAATCTGTTTTTGCTCGATTGCGAGTGTGTGTAAAAGTACTGTGTGTACATGCATGTGAATGTGTGTGTGTGGCTGTGTATAACATACCTGTTCCTCAGTGGATTAACACATCCCTGGGATTCAGTAATGAGACCAGCTCAGTGGCAGATGGTGCATTGGTGTGACTATTTGATAAGAAGCTTAAAGACAACAAGCTAACACACACTGGCCTCCTGCTCTCACTGGAAACCTTTACCCTGCTTCTAGTTCTGCTCTGGCCAGCACACTCACACTAGTAGAGACGTATGACTCAATACCATACACACACATGCACACGCACACACACACACCCACACAGATCCATCTGAGAACACATGTTGAGCAGTATCATGTCCTCCGATGAATGTAATCCTTCAAACATTCATGGGTTTAGCATCTATTGATTTGTGGCAATTTAGTTAGCGCTGCTCATAATGTCTTGCATTAGTAAATTAGCTTTTCTCTGAGTCTCCACTGAAGATGCCTTGCGAAATGTCTGTTGGCATTCAATCTTTTTAACAGTCTGAAATCTTTCTGACCCCAGGCAACAATGGATTTTTGTGGCTAATTAAGTGAGACTGTTTTCATAAAGCCACGGCGGGGCAAATCATACGAGAATTAACCATCTAGATAAACGACTCGAGACAACGATGTCCCCCTGTGTGACACAGTCCTCTTTCAGAGTGGTGGTGTGTGGCAGTGGTGTGCGGCAGCGGTGTGCAGCAGTGGTGTGCAGCCTGGTTACATATCACAACATCCTAATGGTTTATTGTTGGTTCCTAATGATCACCAGGTGTAACGAGGCAGCTAATCAAAAAACCTTAACTCACCGTAGCGTAGAATTGAGATTTTTTTGTTGTTGTTCTGTCAAATGTATTGTAGGTAGGACACAGCAACTGTGGCAGTTTTATGTTTGGGTAATGACCCTTATTCAACTTCAAAAGGGGAGTTTTGCAGTGGATTGTTTTGATCATGAAGGCTGAAGTCTGTCAAACCTAGTTATCTTGCTGCTGCTTAAAAACCAACAACAGAGATTGTTAAAGTTGCAGAAAGTTTAGTTTAGAAACACTTAGTGCTGTGAGATTTACTTTCCGCTAGTTTTGTAAAACAAAGGCAAAGAACCATAACTGATGTCACAGCATTTTTCCTTGGCTTCTCTTGGGATTTTGGAAGAAACCATTTCAGAAAATAAAACATTAAGTCAAGATATTTGACCAGATGATAAAGCAGACCTTACATTTTCCAAAAACGACAAACTCATTTTGGACTAAATCAAAGTTAAGGTATGTTGCCTTTGCACAGCAGTTAATGAGCTTCTAGTCAAAGCACCTTGTTATCTCACTCTCTTTCTCACTGTTGGAGGACCGGAGGAAAGTCACTTCAGAGGGAAGATACAGTTCAGGGAAATCCTGCAGTGTGTTTAAGCACTTGAGTCTGGTGAAAGTGTGTGAGAGTGTTGAGTTTATGTTAACTCGGTAGCGTAAGACGAATGTGGCTTGGGAAGCGGACCAAAGTGGATGTGTCTGACTTTTTACCGAGTCCTGTCTCCTCAGAAAGACGCCTTTCACCCTTTCCTCTTTACTTTACTTCTCATCTGCACGTCAGTCTTCAGATCAGCTGGTCTGCCTTCGTTCCTGGGTGAACTGGTCTCACACACACAGACACACACACAAACACAGACACACACACAAACAGACTAATCCTCACAGACCCTCCCTCATTGCTGTGTGGGGGAGGAGACCCCAGGTCACGTGCTCGGCCCCTGACTGCGTCTGGCCCCCAGAGCTGGGTTGGCTGCTCGGACCGGCCCTCTGGGATTAGACCTCCCCCTCAGCCCACCCTGACAATCCCTCAGTCTGCACAGACACACTGGAGACACACACCTACAGGAGAGAGAGAAAGGAGAGGGGGGGAAAGAGTGGGAGAGGGCTACAAAAAGAGTGGGTGAGTTGGTCAGAAAGTTGTGTCTGCATGCAGGTCAGCCAGACAGATCAAGAGAGCGGTGGAGAGTCAGGGGTGGAGGAGAGAAGGGAGAGGTGAAGTCCTGTTGCTTGCCAGAAACTCAGGAACCTAGCCCTGGCCTCCTGACATCCTCCTCCCCCTCAGAATGTGGTCCTGGGAGGCCCTGGGGAACCCCTTCAGAGGACAGGATGCAGGGCTGAAGATGAGGAAGGCTGTGTTCAGGTAGTATAACTAACTTCTCTGATGTCATTCAGTTAGACACCTTTCTGTGTCTGTGCTGAAATTTGTGAAGCCGGTAGTGTTTCTCTTTAGAGGCTGAGAGCGTTTCCCTTTAGAGGCTGGGAGTGTTTCTCTTGAGAGGCTGGTAGTGTTTCTCTTTAGAGGCTGAGAGTGTTTCCCTTTAGAGGCTGGGAGTGTTTCTCTTTAGAAGCTGAGTGTTTCTCTTGAGAGACTGGTAGTGTTTCTAGTCTGACTCTGGCAGGGTTAGCATCCTGGTGCAGGGTGTCAATGCTAGCCCCCAGGTCATGTGTTTAGCTCTTCAGTACCACAGTTCTGCACAGCTGCTAATGCACTCAGGAACGAGCTGGCTGGATGCATCTGTGTTTGGACATCAGTGCCCTGGGGCTAATAACACAACCTCCACCATCCATCTCCCACCTTCCTCCCTTCCCTCCCCCACACCCTCCATTCTCCTTCCTCTCTTTCTGGGCCAGAGAGTTTTAATTTGTAGGAAATCAAAGGAGGTCTCTGCACTACAGAGCTGGAACGAAGGACTGTTAACGCACATCAGCAGTGTTGAGGAGTTGAGCAGTACGGACGCCTCTGATAACAATAATAATGATAATGTAATGGAGGCATTTAGCAGCTAAGCAAGTGTCTCTCTCCCTGGAGTGTCTCTCCCTGGAGTCTCTCTTCTCATGCTAGATCACATTGGTCTGGTCTATTATCAACAGGTTGGATCAGATGATGATCTTTACCGTCCTTGGCTGTTGAGCAGCAGCTGAAGGAGGCAGATGAATCATGAGGCATGAGTGAGGCGCTGAGCTTGAGGGAGTTTAGTTGTGGCTGTTTTCCTCTTTCGCCTGGGATTAAGCATGTTGTGGTGTTTTATAGGCGCAGTATTGGAGGTCAGAATACAAGCTGCTGTTAAAGTAGGGCATCCGCTCACACATGCCGGAGGGTTTCCTGTTTGTCGCCGGTCTGCCTGGCAACCGGAGTCTGTGGCTGCCGCCTGTCTGGCCCTCTGGCCATCAGACCCAGGACACACTCAACTACAGCAGCACTTAGTGGAGGATTCCTGACTAGATGGCTGCAGACATCAATCATGTCCAGACTGGTAGAAGAAGAACATTGAAATTCTATCCCAGTATAAAGGTGCATGACTGAAGACAGCAGTCAGCATAGAGACCGTCTCCTGCTTCCATCATCACTCCTATCAGCCTGGAGGACAATTACCCTCAGTTCTGACTCCAGGTTTGGAGGGAAATGAGACGAGGGCGAGAGGTAGAATAATAACGATGCTTCTGGCTGAGTCAGCAGGCGAAGCAGGATAATGGAATAATATTTAGCTGTCAACTGACAGTCACGCGAGAGCTCTCCTGACCCGGAACACACACACACACACACACCCACCCACACCCACACACACACACACACACACACACAACTGTTCTTTACTCCCCTGCCTCTCTCTCTTTGTCATAGCTTAAGACTTTTATAATTGTGCTTTTGTCAGAACTGATTAATGAGGGTTAGGAAGCTGAGAGGGTTGAGAGGCTAGGATAATTGAATAGATGTCCAGGCTTGGTTATCTGTCCAGGCTTGGTTATTTGTCCTAGCATGGCTTTCTGGTTATCTGTCCTAGCATGGCTATCTGGTTATCTGTCCTGGCATCGTTATCTGTCCAGGCTTGGTTATCTGTCCAGGCTTGGTTATCTGTCCTAGCATGGCTATCTGGTTATCTGTCCTGGCATGGCTATCTGGTTATCTGTCCTGGCATGGCTATCTGGTTATCTGTCCTGGCATGGCTATCTGGTTATCTGTCCTGGCATGGTTATCTGGTTATCTGTCCTGGCATGGTTATCTGTCCCGGCCAGACCAGCACCACACATTTACCAGACCAGGTCAGACAGGGGAATTCCTTCTCTCCAACCATCTCCTGGTTTAGCGTACCTTAATGGGGGACATATGTGGAGGCCCCCCCCCCCCCCCCAGTCAGGAAGACGCCTTGCAGACCGGACGAAGTCAAAGCACAGAGGGGAGGGATCCATGGGGGGTGAAGCAGGGGGTGAGAGGGTGTTGGACTGATCCACACCAGCCAGACTAAAGCTGCTGTCCATGTGATGACAGACACTCAGGCTCCCAGACCCACAGGCAGTCCAGAGCCTGGGTCAGAGCTGCTGCCTGTGGAGTGAATACAAACCAGCATGGGGTCAGTTTGGATCTGTGTAGGTGTGAGTAAATGCCAGAATTTACTGCAGTCCTAATTTAAACTGAGTGTTGGTCAGAAATGTCCTTAATTATGTTTTTATTAGCAGGTCTTTAAAATTCTCCCTGGGAGTCTCGTGCAAGCCGGATATTTCTGAGTGTTTAGTGACAGGAAGCAGAAGCTTTCTCCAGGAGGAAGTGAGCCAACCTGAGATGTTATGTTATGACTGATAATTCAGGTGCCCTGCCGTCAGCCTAGCGTGGTGATGAAACACACCTTCATGTCCTCCCCCCCACCCCCACCCCCCCCCCCACCCCCACCTACTGGCTAAATCAAAACTCTCAGCTGTTTGTTCATCTCACCTGTGGTGAAACATTGATTAGGAATGTAATTGTGCTTCCTGAGCGCTTGTCAAGCTGTTTGAGATTCAGCGTTTACAGTCTGAGGGTCCAGCAAGCCTGATGCCTGCCTCCCATCTCTCCCTCCCTCCTTTCTGGACAGTTTAGAATGCACTCTTTAAGTAACTCTCTATCTTTGTTTTCAGTGAATTAGTTTAATCAGTTATCACGTTCCTAAAGAAAACATAGATGTCAAGTTAGTCCAATAAAGGTCCGGACAGCGACGCATGCGGAGTCTGTCTTTTATTTAAACTGGTTGCTTACATCCGAAGGCTTCATGTCTGCAGTCCACTAGCGTGCGGAAACAGCCCCTTCTCAACTCTCCCGCCCCAAACATATGACGTCACTTCCCCCCATTCCTTCCGAATAAAAGCATCCCTTCTATTATAACATAATACCACAATAGATGCTTAAAAAAACGTATCACGGTTCAAATCCCAGTGTCCCTCCACTCCTTCCTCCTAAATGTCTTGAAGGTGCTCGCTGGGACGTGTAATCAGAACCCATCAGATGTGCTTATTGGGGGTTAATTGTCCCTGACATTCCTATTTGCTGTGTTCACACCATGGAGAATGTGGGGAGAATTAATGAAAGACAAATGCTGAGTCTGGATTTTAACAGGACTGGAAGAAAACAGCCTGCTTTCTGTGTTGTTTCCTGGGAGATTCATGCATCGTGATTTACACACTATGACTCTTACACTATGACTCTGTCACTATGACTCTTACACCATGATTCGTCATCTCTGTGACTTCCTGTCTGCTAATTGGCTGCCATTGGCTGCAGTCCAATTGTGTTTGTGATTTTGGAACTCTTCATTTTAACATTTGTCTTTGCCGTCAGAGATATAAATGAACCTTCCATCTTAAGTTATAGTTGCTCCTGTCTGTGTTCTAACAGTCTATCTTCAGCTCCTGTTTCAGTAGTGCCACAGTTGCTAGCAGCTAGTGATCTCTGTTGCTAAGCAGATTCTAGTGACCCTCTGACCTTGTTCCTGTCCCATGTAGGAAGATTAAGGTCAGTGTGTCACAACCCTCTGCTGCCTCATGCCTCTGCTGCCTCAGGCCTCTGCTGCCTCATGCCTCTGCTGCCTCAGGCCTCTGCTGCCTCAGGCCTCTGCTGCCTCAGGCCTCTGCTGCCTCATGCCTCTGCTGCCTCATGCCTCTGCTGTCTCAGGCCTCTGCTGCCTCATGCCTCTGCTGCCTCATGCCTCTGCTGTCTCAGGCCTCTGCTGCCTCATGCCTCTGCTGCCTCATGCCTCTGCTGCCTCAGGCCTCTGCTGCCTCAGGCCTCTGCTGCCTCATGCCTCTGCTGCCTCATGCCTCTGCTGTCTCAGGCCTCTGCTGCCTCATGCCTCTGCTGCCTCATGCCTCTGCTGTCTCAGGCCTCTGCTGCCTCATGCCTCTGCTGCCTCATGCCTCTGCTGTCTCAGGCCTCTGCTGCCTCATGCCTCTGCTGCCTCATGCCTCTGCTGCCTCATGCCTCTGCTGCCTCATGCCTCTGCTGTCTCAGGCCTCTGCTGCCTCATGCCTCTGCTGCCTCATGCCTCTGCTGCCTCATGCCTCTGCTGTCTCAGGCCTCTGCTGCCTCATGCCTCTGCTGCCTCATGCCTCTGCTGCCTCATGCCTCTGCTGCCTCAGGCCTCTGCTGCCTCATGCCTCTGCTGCCTCATGCCTCTGCTGCCTCATGCCTCTGCTGCCTCATGCCTCTGCTGCCTCAGGCCTCTGCTGCCTCATGCCTCTGCTGCCTCAGGCCTCTGCTGCCTCAGGCCTCTGCTGCCTCATGCCTCTGCTGCCTCAGGCCTCTGAGCTGCTAGTTAGCCCTGATTACAGCAGCAGCTCAGTTGGACAGATGGTTCACATGCATTTACATTTTTACATGTAGTCATTTATCCAGAGCAACTTACAGTAAGTCCAGGGACATTCCCCCTGAGGCAAGTAGGGTGAAGTGCCTTGGCACCTAGCTAGCTACCCACCTAGCCAGCTACCCACCTAGCCACTCTCCTTTGTGTTTCCAGCAAAGCATCTTAAGCATGATAAAAAAACTACCAGGCAATCTGATGCATTTCCAGTAACATTCCTCCATCCCTCCATCTCAACAGGGATGAAAGCTGAGTCATCCTGCCGTTGTTTCCTCCAGTAATGGAGTTTCTCTCCTGAATGTGTTTCTCTGTGTCTGTGTGGAACAGTACAGTTGAAAGAAGCAGGGGAGAGTGTTGACATCAGGTCACAGCCACCCGTATAGCTATAATCAAAGCTCCATGCTTTCATGTTCTGGTTTAGATTGTGTGTAGCTTGTCAGTGTTGCTGCTGTTCTGCATACTGTGTAGAGAAGAGGGTGGACATCAGTACAGACATCAACACAGACATCAGCACAGACATCAGTACAGACATCAACACAGACATCAGCACAGACATCAGCACAGACATGAGTACAGACATCAGCACAGACATCAGCACAGACATCAGCACAGACATCAGCACAGACATCAGCACAGACATCAGCACAGACATCAGCACAGACATCAGCACAGACATCAGCACAGACATCAGCACAGACATCAGCACAGACATGCTGCATCAAAACCTTCGTCTGTCTCACTACTCTGACCCCATTTTCCCTCCCTTGTCTCTGTGTGTGTGTGTGTGTGTGTGTGTGTGTGTGTGCAGGATGGAAGAGACCGTTCGAACCCTGCTGCAGAACCAGGGGGCGTTGGAGCAGACGGCTGTTGACACAGTGGACATCATGAAGGCCTGCAAGGTGACAACTAACACCCTGATACTCTGATACCCTGATACCCTGATACTCTGATACCCTGATACCCTGATACCCTGATACCCTGATACTCTGATACCCTGCTACTCTGATACCCTGATACTCTGATACCCTGATACTCTGATACCCTGATACTCTGATACCCTGATACTCTGATACCCTGATACCCTGATACCCTGATACTCTGATACCCTGCTACTCTGATACCCTGATACTCTGATACCCTGATACTCTGATACCCTGATACTCTGATACCCTGATACCCTGATACCCTGATACTCTGATACCCTGCTACTCTGATACCCTGATACTCTGATACTCTAATACCCTGATACTCTGATACCCTGATACCCTGATACCCTGATACTCTGATACCCTGCTACTCTGATACCCTGATACTCTGATACCCTGCTACTCTGATACCCTGATACTCTGATACCCTGATACTCTGATACCCTGATACTCTGATACTCTAATACCCTGATACTCTGATACCCTGATACCCTGATACTCTGATACTCTGATACTCTGCTACTCTGATACTCTGATACCCTGATACCCTGATACCCCACCCTGCCATCCTGCTTGCCTCCTTTGCTCCAGTCTGGTCTCTAGTTAGGAGTCTTTAACTCAATACTGCTGTGTGAAGAATAGAATAGAGTCCTGATTTATTGACAGGAATACATTATTAAGGTTATTAACGAGATTAAGATGGTTCAGTACTGATCATTAGTCAAATTATGTATTTAATCTTCACCAAAGGTACGACATTAAAAAGTCCTAATAGACCAAATGACTGATCCTCTGGTGCAAATATGATCACATATCATCATTACGATATCGCTGAAATGAACTTTGCAGAAGATTTAAAAAAAATCCATAAATGATGAAAGGAGGAGAAAGTAAGAAGCTGGGGTCAGGGGTCAAGGGTCAGGGGCCAGGGGCATGGCTGTCACAGGGTCACACAATCATGTGTGACACCTCATCAGGGCTGTGATGTCATCAGGTCTGTGATGTCATCAGGTCTGTGATGTCATCAGGGCTGTGATGTCAACAGGGCTGTGATGTCATCAGGTCTGTGATGTCATCAGGGCTGTGATGTCAACAGGGCTGTGATGTCATCAGGTCTGTGATGTCATCAGGGCTGTGATGTCATCAGTGCTTGTGATGACACACTCTCACCACAGTCTCACCACACTGGGATCAGAGCAGACTGGCTCCATCAGAGCTGCCAGCCTCAGCAGGGACACCAGCAGCCTGGCAGTGAGCTGGACAACCAGGCTAACATCACACCTAGACCCTGCAGCTGTGACCATGGAAACCCTCACTCACTGCAGCTGTGACCATGGAAACCCTCACTCACTGCAGCTGTGACCATGGAAACCCTCATTCACTGCAGCTTTGACCATGGAAACCCTCACTCACTGCAGCTGCGACCATGGAAACCCTCACTCACTGCAGCTTTGACCATGGAAACCCTCACTCACTGCAGCTGCGACCATGGAAACCCTCACTCACTGCAGCTGCGGCCATGTAAACCCTCACTCACTGCAGCTGCGACCATGGAAACCCTCACTCACTGCAGCTGCGGCCATGTAAACCCTCACTCACTGCACCTGCGACCATGGAAACCCTCACTCACTGCAGCTGCGACCATGGAAACCCTCACTCACTGCACCTGCGACCATGGAAACCCTCACTCACTGCAGCTGTGACCATGGAAACCCTCACTCACTGCAGCTGTGACCATGGAAACCCTCATTCACTGCAGCTTTGACCTTGGAAACCCTCACTGCAGCTGCGACCATGGAAACCCTCACTCACTGCAGCTGCGACCATGGAAACCCTCACTCACTGCAGCTCTGAACAGTGTTCTCATTACCAGGATCAGATGCATTCTGGGGGATAACGGCAGATGTTGGGAAGGAGAGTTGGCAAATGAAAGGTTGTGACCTTAGTGAGGCTGCTTAAGCAGCTGCTGTGATGGTGAAGGAGCTGGTGGAGTTAGGATATGAATACCTTATCACCCCAGGGAAGGCTCCTACCTTTATCATACATATTCAGTGGATTAAGAGGTAGATATAGGCCTGCTTCAGAAAAAGAATTAGTAATTGCTTTGCTTTATCAGCCTTATGGGCCTTAGCAAAGCGGCTACCTAGGTTGTTTTTTTTTATGCTTTTCCAATAACGTGAATGTCAGCTACCTTGGAGGCGCCTGCAGCTGTGAATCACAAAGTAGTTTGAGGAGGATTTACAGGAATGCATGAGGATGTTTGACAGGATACAGTGATCATGTGATTGAGTTGATTATGATCATGTGATTGTGCTGTAAGATCTCATGATCATGTGATTGTGCTGTATGATCTCATGATCATGTGATTGTGCTGTATGATCTCACAATCATGTGATTGTGTTGGATGATCTCAGGATCATGTGATTTTGTTGGATGATCTCAGGATCATGTGATTTTGTTGTGCGATGTCATGATCATGTGATTTTGTTATTGATTAAGTGTGCTGGTAGAGTAAGTGATTAGCGCTGTCAGCTGCCTGTGGGGCTCAAGGATACCAGAACAGTTTCCTTCTTAATACCTCTCTCTGTCAGAGAGAGGGGGAGAGGGGGAGGGGGAGCGGGGGACAGGGGGAGGGAGCAAGTCGAAGGGAGGGGTGAGTATCGGGGAGAGGTGGAAGAGGGAAAGTTTTTTTCCCCCCAGAAACAGAAGCAGAAAACAGAAGAAGGACCTTCAAGGTCAGAGGAGGACAGAAGTAACGTGATGAAGGCTTCTGGGATGGATGTCTGGCTGGATCTGTTCTGTTCTCTCTCACTGATCCGTCTATTTGTCTCTTGTTTTGTGTTTGTCCCTTCCCCCCCCCTCCTCTCTCTCCCTCCTTCCTGGGGAGGCAGGAGCAGCTCCCTGAGGAGGTGCTGAAGCAGAGAGCTGGTCTGGGGGAGAGACGGGCAGACAGGACAGAGGTGTCACTCCCCCCCGGCGAGGGAGGACAGGTTCAGCTGGACACCCAACTCCTCCTGGAGAGACTGAGGTCCCTGGAGGTAGGAATGCCCTCATACCCCTCCTCCTCCCCCCTCCGGTTAATTCCTCTCCTTGGATCTCTCCCCTCCTCCTCCTCTCTCTCTCTTCTGCTGTCCATCCAGGCTGGGTGTCTCCTGGCTGGTCCAGGGTCTGTGTCTGGTCCTGGTCCTGATGTTAGCTTCCTCAGCCCTGCTCCTGAGAGTCCAGCTGAACCAGGCAGACAGAGAAATCCTTCCTGATTGGCTCCAGCTGAACCAGGCAGACAGAGAAATCCTTCCTGATTGGCTCCAGCTGAATCAGGCAGACAGAGAAATCTTTCCTTATTGGCTCCAGCTGAACCAGGCAGACAGAGAAATCCTTCCTTATTGGCTCCAGCTGAACCAGGCAGACAGAGAAATCCTTCCTGATTGGCTCCAGCTGAACCAGGCTGATAGCTCTTCTCATATCTTCTCTGCAGTTATCTCACTTAGTCTAGTCTATTAGGACTTAATCACATAATGCATGAAGACCCCAGCTACTTATTACCTGAGTGGTCCTTGTGTCTCATGTTGTGGTGAGAAACAACCAGGAACCTCTCTCTCTCTGTCTCTCTCTCTCTCTCTGTCTCTCTCTCTCTCTGTCTGTCTCTCTCTCTGTCTCTCTGTCTATCTGTCTCTCTCTCTCTCTCTGTCTCTCTCTCTGTCTATCTGTCTCTCTCTCTGTCTCTCTCTCTCTCTCTCTCTCTCTCTCTCTGTCTCTCTCTCTCTCTCTCTGTCTCTCTCTGACAACATCAGTCTAATTTTGGCCCAGCAGCTGTGACAGAGATTCAGTCTTATTAAGACCGAGTGCTGCTAATTCCTCGTAGTGTCTTTTAGTGTGAGTTGTTCCACCAGTTAGCATACTGGCCTGTCTCATAAGGCATTCTAGGAGCGCATTACCTAAAACGTTACATTTTAAATGGCTTTATCGAAAGTTATCTGCCATTTTCTTCCGTCCCGTCGCCTGGGTGATGGATGCTCCTGCAGGAGATGTAGGCAGAGCGGAGGAGAGGCGATACATCACCTGCCTGCTCCTGCAGCCCAGCTCTAAGTAAGGGCATCCGCTCTGATCTCTGTGACGGCTCTCTGCATTAGCATGGGGCGCACAACTAGCGCACGCTAGCAGATTGAATCATCCTCGAGGCGCTTCAGTTTAGTTTAGTTTTTTAAAGGTGTGTTTGTTTTTACACACACTGAACACAGATGTATTGGTGCTGGAGAAACTGTGTTTCTCTCCTCCCTCCTCCCTCCTTCTCCCTCTTCTCCCTCTCCTCGCTCCCCTCTTTACGTATGGAGGTGTAGTGAGTTGTGTGTGTAGCATAGTGAGCTGTCTCCAGTGCCAGACTGCAGACTAACCTGTGTGAGTCTGAGGCAGCTGTGAGGGGGTGAGGGAGGAGCTAAGGCAGGTGTGAGGGGGGTGAGGGAGGAGCTAAGGCAGGTGTGAGGGGGGTGAGAGAGGAGCTGAGGCAGGTATGAGGGGGTGAGGGAGGAGCTGAGGCAGCTGTGAGGGGGTGAGAGAGGAGGTGAGGCAGCTATGAGGAGGTGAGAGAGGAGCTGAGGCAGCTATGAGGAGGTGAGGGAGGAGCTGAGGCAGCTGTGAGGGGGTGAGAGAGGAGCTGAGGCAGCTATGAGGAGGTGAGAGAGGAGCTGAGGACGCTATGAGGAGGTGAGAGAGGAGCTGAGGCAGCTATGAGGAGTTGAGAGAGGAGCTGACGCAGCTATGAGGAGGTGAGGGAGGAGCTGAGGCAGCTGTGAGGAGTTGAGAGAGGAGCTGAGGCAGCTATGAGGAGGTGAGGGAGGAGCTGAGGCAGCTGTGAGGGGGTGAGAGAGGAGCTGAGGCCGCTGTGAGGGTGTGAGGGAGGAGCTGAGGCAGCTATGTGGAGGGGAGGGAGGAGGGGGAAGCACTTCAGCTGTGAAGCAGCCCGGAACCTTTCAGAAAGAACCTCTTCATTACTCTACCGCACTTTTACAATCCTCTTTTATAAGTGAAATATGACACTGATTCATGTGGAGTGTTTTGCTACATTCATTATAAATGATACAGAATCTTGTACAGCTCCAACAAAGCTTTTAGTGGATGTGAAATCCCAGATAATAAATAGATTATTTATTGATATATATTAATCCGAGGAGCTTGTAGAACGAGGAAACCAGAGTTTGACAAACCTGTCAGGATGTTGTCTGCTTTCTACAAATGAGAAACAGTGGAGATCAATAAGCTGTTCACCTTCAAAATGAAATGACAAAAAATGCTGCTACTAAGTGAATATTAATGTGGTCATCCAGACCATCTCTCTGGTTGTATATGGTGTTAGAGCAGAGTGTGTGTGTGTGTGTTCTCCTTCATCCCTTCATCTCTCTGGTTGTATATGGTGTTAGAGCAGTGTGTGTGTGTTCTCCTTCATCCCTTCATCTCTCTGGTTGTATATGGTGTTAGAGCAGTGTGTGTGTGTGTGTGTTCTCCTTCATCCCTTCATCTCTCTGGTTGTATATGGTGTTAGAGCAGTGTGTGTGTGTGTGTCTCCTTCATCCCTTCATCTCTCTGGTTGTATATGGTGTTAGAGCCGTGTGTGTGTGTGTGTGTGTTCTCCTTCATCCCTTCATCTCTCTGGTTGTATATGGTGTTAGAGCAGTGTGTGTGTGTGTGTGTGTTCTCCTTCATCCCTTCATCTCTCTGGTTGTATATGGTGTTAGAGCAGAGTGTGTGTGTGTGTGTGTCTCCTTCATCCCTTCATCTCTCTGGTTGTATCTGGTGTTAGAGCAGAGTGTGTGTGTGTGTCTCCTTCATCCCTTCATCTCTCTGGTTGTATCTGGTGTTAGAGCAGAGTGTGTGTGTGTGTGTGTGTCTCCTTCATCCCTTCATCTCTCTGGTTGTATCTGGTGTTAGAGCAGAGTGTGTGTGTGTGTCTCCTTCATCCCTTCATCTCTCTGGTTGTATCTGGTGTTAGAGCAGAGTGTGTGTGTGTGTGTGTGTGTGTGTGTCTCCTTCATCCCTTCATCTCTCTGGTTGTATCTGGTGTTAGAGCAGAGTGTGTGTGTTTGTGTGTGTGTCCTCCTTCATCCCTTCATCTCTCCAGTCTTTCTCTGAACACTCAGGAACATCAGTTCCCCAACATAAGCAGCCTGGCAAACTACAAGCAGCATTTGCAAACCAATATCTCCCAGTTTAATTATATTTGAATTCAGTCAGATTGTTTTAATGATGCCTGTGTTCCGTGTTCCACAGAGGGAGAACTCTGCCTTGGCTTTGGAGAACGAGAAGCAGAGAGAGCAGTATGAACGCTGCCTGGACGAGGTGAGAGCTACACTTCATCCATCTCCTCATCCATCTCCTCACTCCTCAAATCTGCCAGGTTAGAGTCCTTCCTGTGTCTTCTCACAATGACCCACCAAGGTCTTCTGCTTCCAGAGACGGCCTCTTCCCAGCTCTCAGGCGGTGTGTGTGTGTGTGTGTGTAGCACAGCTAGTTCAGCTGCAGACCTGCAAACACCCGGGGCAGGAGAGACCCAACTCTCTACAAGAGAGGAAGAGGGGAGGAGGGAGGGAGGGAGGGAGAGAGAGAGAGAGAGAGAGAGAGAGACCATGGGGTTGAACAGCAGCAGTACGACAGTGTGGCTGTGTTGTTAATGCCTGAGGTGAATCTCCCCCAGATCTCCTGCCCTCACAAACACTGCCTGCATCGTGTTCTGCTGCTCTCTGTGGACCACAAGAAAGCTTCCTAATGATCATGTTCTGATGAACTGGCTTTGTGTGTGGTGTGTGTGTGTGGTGTGTGTGTGGTGTGTGGGTGTGTGTGCATGGGTGTGTGTGTGGTATTTTGCTTGATAAACACTTAGCTAGAGGGTGTGTAGGCGTTTGGTAGGAACAGAAGAGCGGTTTGTAACAGTTGGGATGATTGTGTTTACATCTGCTGGTCAACAATGTTCTGCTTTAAACTGCTGTTTATGAAGAGCAGTTCTGAGGTGTCTGCTGCTGGACAGCTTCAGTCTCTGTCCTAACAGGCCTGTCTGCTGCTGGACAGCTTCAGTCTCTGTCCTAACAGGCCTGTCTGCTGCTGGACAGCTTCAGTCTCTGTCCTAACAGGCCTGTCTGCTGCTGGACAGCTTCAGTCTCTGTCCTAACAGGCCTGTCTGCTGCTGGACAGCTTCAGTCTCTGTCCTAACAGGCCTGTCTGCTGCTGGACAGCTTCAGTCTCTGTCCTAACAGGCCTGTCTGCTGCTGGACAGCTTCAGTCTCTGTCCTAACAGGCCTGTCTGCTGCTGGACAGCTTCAGTCTCTGTCCTAACAGGCCTGTCTGCTGCTGGACAGCTTCAGTCTCTGTCCTAACAGGCCTGTCTGCTGCTGGACAGCTTCAGTCTCTGTCCTAACAGGCCTGTCTGCTGCTGGACAGCTTCAGTCTCTGTCCTAACAGGCCTGTCTGCTGCTGGACAGCTTCAGTCTCTGTCCTAACAGGCCTGTCTGCTGCTGGACAGCTTCAGTCTCTGTCCTAACAGGCCTGTCTGCTGCTGGACAGCTTCAGTCTCTGTCCTAACAGGCCTGTCTGCTGGACAGGACAGCTTCAGTCTCTGTCCTAACAGGCCTGACTGCTGGACAGGACAGCTTCAGTCTCTGTCCTAACAGGCCTGTCTGCTGGACAGGACAGCTTCAGTCTCTGTCCTAACAGGCCTGTCTGCTGCTGGACAGCTTCAGTCTCTGTCCTAACAGGCCTGTCTGCTGCTGGAAAGCTTCAGTCTCTGTCCTAACAGGCCTGTCTGCTGCTGGACAGCTTCAGTCTCTGTCCTAACAGGCCTGACTGCTGTTTGAATAATGAGCCTCTGGGTTACACTGGGGCAGATCAGTAACATGAAATGCCAGTGTGAATTATCATCAACAGCCTCCATCATTCAATACAGTGGCCTCGACTGCTGTGGCTTCACACTGTGTAATGAGCAATCAATGGGCCGTAATCGGAGTCTCCTGTCGATGGATTCTGTGGTCTAAAGTCTGCTGGTGTGAAACGCTCTGAGACCAGAGGCCAATCACAACAACACTTTACTCTGCCTCCTCTCCTTCTCCTCCTCCTCTTTTCTCCTCTCCTCCTCCCTTATCCTTTCCTCTCCGCCTCCCTTCCTCTCCTCCTCTCCTCCATTCTCCTCCTCTGCTCTCCAACTCCTCCCTTCTCCACCTCCTCTCCTCTCCGCCTCCTCCTCCTCTCCTCCACCTCCTCCTCTCCTCCTCCTCCTCCTCTCTTCTCCTCCTACTCCTCCTCTCCTCTCCTCCTTCTCTCCGTCCAGTCTGTTTGGATTCTAGGCTAACTGAGACAGTTTGTCACCCCTGTTCCTGTTCGATCAGTCTGTGACAGTGTCTCAGCCTTCATGTATGATGATCAGGGTCTCCCATGGTTCTCTGCTCCGCAGCAGCTCAGCTGGGATGTATCGTAACCGTGGTGATCACTAAAGCCTATAATCATGCCAGACGTGGAGGAACTTAGAACGTGTCTGTTCAGCAGGGCTGAGAGATCAGGGTCAAACAGGGCTGGCCCTCTGCTCTCTGACACGGAACCGCTCGCTCAATACTTCTCTATACCTAACAGTTATATCTCTCCCCCCCTCCCTCTCTTTCTTACAGGTTGCCAATCAAGTTGTACGAGCTCTCCTCACCCAAAAGGTTGGTGTCTCAATGTACTCTGTTTTTTTTATAGCAGCCAGTCTAACAAGCTCTTCAAAAACAGACTCTGTGTAGAGAGAGTCTTCCTGCTCTAACAACATCTGCATGGCTACAGTTTGCAACCTCTAATATGTGTGTGTCTGTGTGTGTGTGTGTGTGTGTCAGGACCTGAGAGAGGAGTGTAGGAGGCTGAGGAACAGGGTGTTTGATCTGGAGCAACACAACCACAGTGTGAGCGTTCTGTTCCAGCACCGAGCCAGACCGGGCTCAGAGCTGCTGCTGCAGGTACACACACACACGCACAAACACACGCACAAACACACACACGCACAAACACACAGACACACACGCACAAACACACAGACACAGACACTCTCACACACACAAGATCAATACAGGAGTTTTTCTGTGCTCAGTTTGATATAAAATGCCACAAACTATATTCCGTATCTTATCTTTTCTATCCCTGAATAAACCATGTTATCGCCACGATAGGAAATCCTGATGCATCGCATCTGAATCCTCCTTGTTGTTCTCTTCCTTGTTCTGATGCTCTTTCTTGTTGTAGCATGTTAAGCATGTGAACGCAAAATGCTAAATCTTGTCCGTGTAAAAGACGTTTTAATCAGAAGTGTGAATCATTTTGTGTTACGATCATGTGTGCAATAAAGGGAAATTACGGAAGCGTGTTTAAGTAGGTATTAGTATTAAATATTATTATTATTATTATTAAATAGGTTATCCACTGATCAGGGGGCTCATGGTGGCTGTGTGGTTATCATGGTGGTTGTGTGGTTATCATGGTGGCTGTGTGGTCATCATGGTGGTTGTGTGGTTATCCTGGTGGTTGTGTGGTTATCATGGTGGTTGTGTGGTTATCATGGTGGTTGTGTGGTTATCATGGTGGCTGTGTGGTTATCCTGGTGGTTGTGTGGTTATCATGGTGGCTGTGTGGTTATCATGGTGGTTGACGGATGAGTTCTCCCTCATGAGGCATTAATGTAGCAAGGGCTGCTGTTGTTACGGTTACGAGTTTAGTCAATAAGATTCAAAGTGTTTTTCTATCGAGGGCTGTAGTAATACTGAGGAGAGGAGGGAGGATCGATCAGGGTAATTGAAAAGCACGTTAGGAATTAATGAGATTCAACGTTTCTTCTACTAATGCACAAAATAGTTTGAAAATGATTAGAGCTGCTTTTCTCATCCACTCTAGAGTTTTCTCTATTTCTGTAGATGATTCCAAACCAAAAACTTATATGAAATGAAATCAGTTGCTATAAAAGTCCAGTTCTAGTTA
This sequence comes from Protosalanx chinensis, assembly GCA_030340685.1. Taxonomy (NCBI): domain Eukaryota; kingdom Metazoa; phylum Chordata; class Actinopteri; order Osmeriformes; family Salangidae; genus Protosalanx; species Protosalanx chinensis. The sequence continues at coordinate 5,752,475 of CM059333.1, forward strand.
TTTAAACAAGCTCATGAAGTTGAGGTTTCCCTCTGTGTCACACACTCTATTTAAACACTAATGGCTGCTGAGGTCCAGGGTGAGTTCACAGACAGGAACCATCTTTAACCTGCTGAGGTCGGGGGTAGAAGAACAACGTTCCACTTATTTCAGACAGAAAACTCTTGATGTGGAGTAAAAGGCTCTGCTGCAGATCTAAAGCTCTCAGCTAGCTGCTGTAACACTTGACACAGACACACCAAGATGACGTTGATATAACCAGCTCCTGCAGTAACTGTGTGTGTGTGTGTGTGTGTGTGTGTGTGAGAGAGTGTCTTTGCCCTTGGTCAGCGTGACCCTGACAGGTATAGTGAGGCTGCGTGCCCTGTCATCGTCCAGCCCCGCCCCCCAGCCCCGCCCCCCCGCCCCGCCCCTAGGCCAGGTCCCTGTAACTGTATTGACGGAATGCTTGATGAGGCTTGCTGAGGAGGTGAAATCCTGCACCTCAGATAAGATCAGCAGCCTCACATGGACCAGAGACGCGTCCTGCCTACTCTGATGATGTCAGAGGACACTAAACCTTCTGCTGTTCACTGTTCACCTTCTGCTAATCACTGCTGGATCACTGATGTGGTTTTTACTGCCTTGGAAGCTACACATCTTATGTCTAGTGTCTACTTCCTGTGTTGGGGGACTACTTCATGTGTGGGAAGGTTATTGGCTGGCTGCCTGTTTTCAGCGTCTGTATTTGAATACTGAGTGAATAATGTTGAACGACATCGTCAAAGAACTTCAGTATAAAGATGATTCATGTAACACTGATGAACATTCCCCAAAGCTGTGATTAAATTAAAATTAAACACATCTCTTTTAATTAAGAGAACTAACTGCATTATTAATGCTCTATTAGAAAACTATTACTCACATCAATGTGTTTCCATGGCATCAGCGGCTAGGCAACAAAGGCACAGTTTTCGAGTCAGCGAGGGGAGGAGTTTAGTTCTGGAGGTTTCCAGCTGAATTCAGCCCGCAGCTTCTGTCTGTGTCTTGTTGGCTTGTTATCCTACCAGTCTGTGTCACTCAAACAGGAAACATAACAGCTCCTCCAGAGATGATCAGCTGGGGTCTGAGGGGGCAGAGATGTGAAGCTTATCTCTGGGCTGGTAGAGGCATGGCTAATAGAGGCAGGGCTAATAGAAACAGGGCTAATAGAGGCAGGGCTGTTAGAGGCAGGGCTAATAGAGGCAGGGCTGGTAGAGGCAGGGCTAATAGAGGCAGGGCTGGTAGAGGCAGGGCTAATAGAGGCAGGGCTAGTAGAGGCAGGGTTGGTAGAAGCAGGACTGGTAGAGGCAGGGCTAATAGAGGCAGGGCTAATAGAGGCAGGGCTAATAGAGGCAGGGCTGGTAGAGGCAGGGCTAATAGAGGCAGGGCTAATAGAGGCAGGGCTAATAGAGGCAGGGCTAATAGAGGCAGGGCTGGTAGAGGCAGGGCTAATAGAGGCAGGGCTAATAGAGGCAGGGCTGGTAGAGGCAGGGCTAATAGAGGCAGGGCTGGTAGAGGCAGGGCTAATAGAGGCAGGGCTAATAGAGGCAGGTCTGGTAGAGGCAAGGCTGGTAGAGGCAGGGCTGGTAGAGGCAGGGCTGGTAGAGGCAGCGCTGGTAGAGGCAGGGCTAATTGAGGCAGGGCTAATAGAGGCAGGTCTGGTAGAGGCAAGGCTGGTAGAGGCAGGGCTGGTAGAGGCAGGGCTGGTAGAGGCAGGGCTGGTAGAGGCAGCGCTGGTAGAGGCAGGGCTAATTGAGGCAGGGCTAATAAAGGCAGGGCTAATAGAGGCAGGGCTGGTAGAGGCAGGGCTAATAGAGGCAGGGCTGCAGCATTAGAACACCATCCCAGGAAGAGGAAACTAAAGCTGAATCCTGTTTTCAGTCATGACAGTGAAAGATGTGCTTATTGAAGTGATGTGATTGAAATAAACACAGGAAACAAACTGAGCATCAGACTAGTGATGAAGACAGATAATCAGATGAGGACCTGAAATAGAATACGGAAGTATTCATAATATATTACTGATACTAGACTAATAATACTATACTAATAATACTATACTAAACAGTAATATACAAATAACAATATATTTATAAAAATAGACTAAAACGAAAACACTATAAAGAATATTCTTATAATAGTTAAATGAGCTTGAAAGTTGATATGTGACTCATATCTGGAGTTACAGAATATCTGCAGTTAAACACATCTGACGTCTGGGAACAAATCTGTAATATTAGGCTGAAGATTTAATATGTGGAAAAGTATTTATGTTTGCTTCCTTTCCACTGAAGTACAGAGCAGAAGAGATGACAGAATACTGTTTGAGAATGAGTCCCTTGGTCCCTCATGCAATTATTTCCTATTCCTTATTTCTAACAGACTTTAATTACTGTGTGTCAAGACTGTTGAAGACTGTCCAGGCTGGTTCAGGGGACACAGACATGGGGACATGTTAACCAGAACAGGGCACCCGTGGAACTGGGGGCTTTCGCTCACTACAGTTTAGGATGTTCTGCTTGTTATAACTCCTTAGTTTTTAAAGGTTTTATTTAATAATATAATTTTAAATCATGTTTTACGACTTTTAATGTGTCCAGTTCAGCCTTGGGTCTATCGAGACTGTGTCCCTGCCTCTGGCCCTGCCTCTGGTCATCCTGGTTCAGTGTCCCTGCCTCTGGTCATCCTGGTTCAGTGTCCCTGCCTCTGGTCATCCTGGTTCTGTGTCTCTGCCTCTGGTCATCCTGGTTCAGTGTCCCTGCCTCTGGTCATCCTGGTTCTGTGTCTCTGCCTCTGGTCATCCTGGTTCAGTGTCCCTGCCTCTGGTCATCCTGGTTCTGTGTCCCTGCCTCTGGTCATCCTGGTTCAGTGTCCCTGCCTCTGGTCATCCTGGTTCTGTGTCCCTGCCTCTGGTCATCCTGGTTCAGTGTCCCTGCCTCTGGTCATCCTGGTTCAGTGTCCCTGCCTCTGGTCATCCTGGTTCAGTGTCCCTGCCTCTGGTCATCCTGGTTCTGTGTCCCTGCCTCTGGTCATCCTGGTTCAGTGTCCCTGCCTCTGGTCATCCTGGTTCAGTGTCCCTGCCTCTGGTCATCCTGGTTCAGTGTCCCTGCCTCTGGTCATCCTGGTTCAGTGTTGCTGCAGTGTATTAAGGTCACAGCTTGTTCTTGTTGTGTTTTCAGAAGTTCCACTCTCAGATCATGTCTGGGTCCGACCTGCACCCGGAGCCGGAGAGAAGCTCTAACTTCCTGTTTTCCAGGAAGTCTGACCCTGTGACACATGTAAGAACAGGAAGTGTGTTATCATCCCCCCCCCCCCGCTGTCCAACAGTTCAGGCACAGTCACTGACATGTCGGCCCAAAGAAATCATTAGAGGGGATTAAAATACCCACCAACTATTTGGAGATGTGACCTGCTGCACTGGGCCAGATGAGCTGGCAGTATCACTTGGCCCTAAGAGAAATAAATCCCTGTCATATTACCAGAAACCATCGATTGAAACTCGTTCCCAGTAAAAGTGAGTCCATATGACAGTGTAGTACATTAGTCATCTTATATATTATGCATTAAGGTCTGACAAATGAAAGCCATTTTTTGGCCTTTAACAGCACCAGCGCCAGTGGTAACCTGTTCCTCCAAGGTTACGGTAAAAAGCAGAGAAATCCTGTCTGTCTTTTCACATTGGGAGCTTCTCTGCGATTTCATGCAATTAGATGAATTTAATTGAATCGATTTAGTTACAGCTTTGTTGCCCGGTAACGCAGAAACATAGAAGACAACAATGTATTTGAAAGCTGCATATATCTTATTGGTTCTGACTAATTGCTGTGGAGTGTCTGGATGCATGAACACATCTGTTGGTGTGATCGGCCTCAAAGCTCCAGTGAGCTGATAACATGTGAAGCCTTCTTGTTATGTATCAGTCAGCCTGGATCAGTCCCAACACATAGACCACAGAGTATCTGTCACATGGAACGCACTGCCCCTGCACCTTAGACAGGCAGAGTCCATATCCGTCTTTAAGTCGGCTCTAAAGACTTATCTTTTTATTTTAGCTTTTGAGTGATGTGTTGACTTTTACCGTGTACAGTGTGTCTCTATTTGTTGAGTTTTTTTACCTATTGTTGTGTTGTTTTTACTGTGTATAGTGTGTGTCTATTTATTGCGTTTTTAATATTGCTATGTACTGCACTTTGGTCGCCCGTGTTGTTTTAAAGTGCAATATAAATAAAGTTGGATTGGATTGGATATGGATACATGCATGTTGAACTCTGCTTCACACAAGTCCCCAACTGTCTACTACCATGTCTGTCTTCTTACTAACCAATCTCTTCTGTTTTGTGACAGGAAGTGCATCAGGGCAGGAAGGCGGGACTTCCTGTGTGTACGTGTAGGAGTAAGCTGAGTGTGTGGGCATGTTCTCCTAGTAGCTGCAGCAGCAGTGAGCTGTCTCTGTCCAGCGCCTGCAGTGAATCCAGTGGCTCCTCCGCATCCAGCACCCAGTGCCCCTCAGCCAGGCCGGTACGCTCAAACCACTCTCCTTTAAATGACAGGCTGCGATTGGCCATAATTAGACACATTTAGGTGGAATTGCTCAAAGATTTGAGAATCCAATATATAATCAGATAATCAATATTGGGTCTTGCAGCGTTTACTTGTGTCCATCAAGCATGTGCACACCAAACCCCCCGGAGTCTAATGATATGTCAGCACACTCCTCTATCCTCCCCCATCCTCCCCCTCACTCCCCCATCCTCCCCCTCACTTCTCCATTCTCCCCCTCACTCCCCCATTCTCCCCCTCACTCCCCCATCCTCCCCCTCACTTCTCCATCCTCCCCCTCACTCCCCCATCTTCCCCCTCACTTCTCCATCCTCCCCCTCACTCCCCCATTCTCCCCCTCACTCCCCCATCCTCCCCCTCACTTCTCCATCCTCCCCCTCACTCCCCCATCCTCCCCCTCACTCCCCCATCCTCCACCTCACTTCTCCATCCTCCCCCTCACTCCCCCATTCTCCCCAATCCTCCCCCTCTCTCCTCCATCCTCCCCCTCACTCCTTCAGCTGTATTAAGGTGTGTGTTGTGTTCCCTGTGTCCTGCAGTCTTCTCTGACGTGGGAGAAGAGGCTGAGCTGGTGCTCTGCGGCCCCCAGCAGCGTGTGCCCTGCCCTGGGGGAGCAGCTCCCGTGTGGCAGGAAGGAGAGACACATCCTGGATGCTCTGAGGCAACTGCAGAGACCGACCCCCTCCTGCAGGGCCTCCATATCGGGCGACAAGGACTGCATGAACTCCAACGAGGGCATCTACTCTCTGGGGGTGAAGGGAGGGGGGGTGTCCAGGCTGGCCTCCTCGGGGGGCACAAAGTTTTCATACGACTCTGATGACGTGGACGATGAGTTGCCTCGCCTGGCTGAGGGCCAGGGACGGGGCCAGCGGCGGGGGGTGGAGGGTCTTTCTCACAGTGTGTCAGACAGCCTGTGTAGCCTGCTGGACAGTGAGGTCGCAGGGCGAAGCAACAACCAGGCTCCGCCTCCCTACGGGTCCAGGGAACGCCCCCAGGAGCTCATGAGCTTCATCAACAGCTTCCTGTCTGGGGGCCGCACCTCCTCCCTGCTTAGCCCCGCCCTGCTGGAGGTTAGCCCCACCAAGCACGACCCCTCCCTCCACCTCTCGGACACTGACCTTGAGGACCTGCCGCTGGAGGCCGGGGAGTCACGGCCGACCCCCAGGGGGTCCAGGGGGTCCCGGCTGCTGGAAGTCCCTTGCCTGAGGAGGGATCAGGGCAGGGTTCAGGCTGTGGACAGCAGGCCCCGGCCCCTCAGCCTCAGCAAGGACCACCTGGTCCCCAGGAGTGCCCAGTCAGAGGAGAGTCTCCTGGCCATGTTCGACATGGAGGAGAGGCCCCTGGAGCTGAAAACCCAGCAGGGTGCGGGGTGTGGGGGCAGAGCCCCTGGGAGGGCTGTGGGGGGGCACCTGGCCACCAGGAGAACAGGAGGAGGGTCCAGGAATCCCAGAGAGGTGACCCAGAGCGCGAACAAGGGTCTCCCTGCCCCCCCCATGACCCAGAGCTCTGGCTGCACGGCCAGCGGCTCTAAGATCCCCAGTCGGGGGACGCCGGTGTCCAGGGGCTCCTCCACAGACCCCCCCTCGGCCCCCCTCTCTCAGACCTCCCCCTCGGCCCCCCTCTCTCAGACCTCCCCCTCGTCTCCTCCAGTGAAGATGTCCCGCTTCATCAGGGCAGCGAGCTCCAGACTCCCCAGCAGAGCCCTGCCCCCCTGCGTGTCCCCCCGCTCCCCCCGCCCCCCCCGCAGGCTGTTAGATTTTAGGGAGCCCCCCACTAGAGACAACCAAGCCCACCTCAGGTCCCCCTCGCCCCCCCCGCCCCCCGGTCGCACTTCTTCCTTGCTAATCCGACTGAACGGTGGCACCCAACCCCCCACACTCCCCTCCGTGAGGGGCCCTCCCCCCAGTTACCACCCACCACCTGTACCAAATCTGCCCCACTCGTCACCCAGCAGAACCCAGGACCGTGTGGATCTGGATGCAGGGACTGTGGCTCCTCAGATGTCTGTTAAAGTCAGCCAGCTCCTCCGTCAGTCCCCTGTGATCAGCCGGGCTGTAGCTCACATGGGGAGGAGTAAAGGCACTTCAAAACTCCTCCCCTCTAAGCTCCACCCCCGTGCCTCAGGGGGCGGGAACCGCCCTGACATCACCAACACTGGAAGCCCCAAAAACATTCCCCCCTCTGGGTCCCCGCTGCACAAAACCTTCAAGAAAGCGTCGTCCAGAGAACTGGCTGGTCCTCCTGGTTCCAAGGTGTCCAGCAGCCAGCCTCCACCCCTGGATGTGGGGTCCCCATGTCCCCAGGCAGAGCAGAGCCCCACCAGGACAGGACCTCCCCACCAGAAGAGCCCCAAAACACGCCTCCCTTCTGGGTTTAAAGCCTTCGTGAGGTCGGCCCCCCCTCCCAGGACTGCCCCCCCCCTCTCAGGCAAACAGGAGAAGGAGCACATCAACACCATCTCTAGAGGGACGTCCAACGACCCCCCTCAGTGTGACCCCCCTCCTCCCTGCACTGCCCCCCCTCCATGTGACCCCCCTCCTCACTGCACTGCCCCCCCTCCGTGTGACCCCCCTCCTCCCTGCAGGGCCCCCCCTCCGTGTGACCCCCCTCCTCTCTGCAGCGCCCCCCTTCCTCCCTGCAGTGCACCCCCTCAGTGTGACCCCCCTCCTCCCTGCAGGGCCCCCCCTCAGTGTGACCCCCCTCCTGTGATACCCCTGGTCCAGGCACGGGGGACTCACAAGGTGGATCGAGACCTCTTCAAGAGATCCATCTCCGTCAGCACTAAGCCCCATCTGAAGCCGGCTCTGGGGATGACCGGCGCTAAAGCACGAAGTCAGAGTTTCAGCTCCAGCTGCATGGAGCTGAGCAATGTGAGCGGCACCAGAACACAGATCATCACCAACTCTGCTGACAGGGGGAACTCCCTCACCAGACAGAGCTTGTTAGTGGACATCCTGCCAGGGAGGGCCTCAGGGGAGGGGCCAGCCAGCTGCCACGGGAAACGGCTGAGTCATCATGGGGGCATGTCCCCCAGCTATCAGGGGGTCATGGAGGACCCCCCCAGGTTCTGTTCCCCAGGTGAGAGAAGCTTTCAGGAGAGCGCTCGTTTGGCCTTGGGGGATCAGATGGGTCTAAGAGGCTCCTGGAGGCCGGTGGGAGGGGCTTCACAGCCCCAGGCCCCGCCCCAGGCCCCGCCCCAGGCCCCGCCCCAGGCCCCGCCCCAGGCCCCGCCCCAGGCCCCGCCTCAGGCCCCGCCCCAGGCCCAGCCTTGCCCCCCCTGCCCCTCAGATGCCCCAGCCAGTAGATCTAAGAGCAAGCAGCTCTGCCCAGCCCAGACTAGGCCCCCGGGTCGGAGAGAGGAGCAAACCAGCCCCCCTGGCTGCACCATCGAGGAGAAGGTGATGCTGGGCATCCAGAAGAACATGCAGAAGGTCCAGGGTCCAGAGAAGACTCCGCCCTCTGAACCCAGGACCAAGACCGTCTCCTCCCTGGCCAACTGGTTCGGCCTCCGCAGGGCCAAGGTACCGGCCCCCGACACCACGTCTGACGGCCCCAAGCTAAGAGACGACAGGAAGGAAGTGAAGAAGGGATCTGTGCTGGGAGGGAGGCTGATCAAGACCCCCAAGAAGAACAAGAGAAGGAAGGCAGATGGTCCCTGCAAGGACAGTCAAGATCAGATCCTGTATGAGAACAGCAACAAGCTCAGTTCAATAATGGATCACTGTACCCTCCAGATTGGACAGATAGCCAATCAGATCCAGTGTTCTACCGTCTACATCGGAAAAGATCAGTTCATGAAGGATCTACTGGGAAGGTTGGTATGACGACAAGCTCATTTTAAATAAGAATGTGTTGTTTCATCATTAAACTCAATTAGTTCACTAGATTATGTTAAATGATTGTGAAAAGTAAGCAATTAGAAACAAAAAGAGCCTGTATTCAAACTGTCAGGTTTAAAGGAGTGAAGTGAGCAGTGTGTGAGCGAGCCTTCAGCACCCTGTCAACCTGAGAGCTGTCATCTGGAAAAGAACACGCCCCACAACCACCACTAAGATGATACGCTTGATGCTCAAATCACTACTGGCAGATTTGATCAAGAGTGGCTGCAAATATTTATCACTCAGTGAGTCTGCAGTCAGTCAGAAAAAGAGAGAGGAGCAGAGTGAGGCCTGGGGAGGCTGTGAGTGTTGGTGCTGATGGAGGCCGATGGAATGTATCTTGGATCTGAGCAGCAGCTGGTGGAGGAGTTGTGATGAGCACAAGATGAGGACATAAGATGAATCGCATGAGGTTTGTTTCTTGCAGGAGTGTTGGGGTGAAGGGCGACATCCAGACCATATCTCCACCTGGCATCTCTATTCCCAGGAAATACTGCAGGGAAATGAGAGATGTGGAGATCTACACAGATAACACTGTGAGTGAGATGGCCTCTTTAATAAAACCATGCATCCTTCAACATCCATTTGTCATGTTCCAGGATATTACATCTATCTATATCTATCACTGGCTCTTCCTTGCTAAATCTCTTTCTTTATCTGACTCTCTCTGCCATATTTCTCTCTCTCTCTCTCTCTCTCTCTCTCTCTCTCTCTCTCTCTGCTGTATTTCTCTCTCTCTCTTTCAATCCCTCACTTTCCCTCCCTCTTTCTCTCAGACTACTTCTGTCTGTCACTGAACTGTATTCCCCTAAAAACACAATCATGCAGTTGTCCACCCCCCCCCCTCCCCCCACCACACACACACACTTACATCAGTGTATTTGGAATCAATGAAGCATAGTGTGACTGCTCTGTAGAACTGTAAATGTTGCGTGTGGGAGAGGTGTTCTGAGTGCTGTGTGAAGCCAATACAGCAACCGAGTTAGAGGAGGGGAGAGAGGGAAGGAGGAGAGAGGGAGGAATGGGGGGAGGGAGAGGGAAAGAGAGAGGGGGGAGGCAGAGGGAGAGGAGCGATAGTCGAACTGCAGTATGCACGAAATTCAATCCAGCTGATGGAGAATATTGATAGTGTGGAGGAACTTCTTATCAGAGACACTCAATTTAACAGAGGCTCATTTAATACTCTCTCTGAAGCCTCCTCTGTCTCTAGCCAACACAGAAACACAGAGAGAGGGAGAGAGAGAGAAGGAGAGAGAGATAGCGAGGGAGAGACGAAGTGAGAGAGAGAGCCAGAGTGCTTTCTGACCCCCTCTCTAACTCCTTCCTATGACACCTCCACACAGCAGCTCTGAAAGCGAGCCTGTGGATGAACACTGTCTGCGATGTGTGTTGTGCTGTGAAGGTAATACAGGGAGGAGGGCTGTGTGTCAGATCAGAGGGCTGTGTGTCAGATCAGAGGGCTGTGTGTCGGATCAGAGTGCTGTGTGTCAGATCAGAGGGCTGTGTGTCAGATCAGAGGGCTGTGTGTCAGATCAGAGGGCAGTGTGTCAGATCAGAGGGCTGTGTGTCAGATCAGAGGGCTGTGTGTCAGATCAGAGGGCTGTGTGTCAGATCAGAGGGCTGTGTGTCAGATCAGAGGGCTGTGTGTCAGATCAGAGGGCTGTGTGTCAGATCAGAGGGCTGTGTGTCAGATCAGAAGGCTGTGTGTCAGATCAGAGGGCTGTGTGTCAGATCAGAGGGCTGTGTGTCAGATCAGAGGGCTGTGTGTCAGATCAGAGGGCTGTGTGTCAGATCAGAGGGCTGTGTGTCAGATCAGAGGGCTGTGTGTCAGATGGTAACAGTGGATGGTATGTTACAGGTCACCATGGTGACAGTGTATGTTGTGTTACAGGCAATCATAGTGAAACAGAAGATGAATATAAGAGGGAACAGCCTGGAGGATTCTATCCCAGAAGCCACTTGTCAAGATCACATAATTGGTAGGTTCCTTTGATTGAATGTGTTGTTATTGTGCTGTAGTGTTGCACTCTACTTTAACACATCAAGCCTCACAAATGTGTTTCCTGCAACAAACAACAGTGTATCTGTATGAGACATGAACAAAACACTCACTCCAGACCCCTGTACAGAAACACTCACCCCAGACCCATGTACAGAAACACTCACCCCAGACCCCTGTACATAAACACTCACCCCAGACCCCTGTACAGAAACACTCACCCCAGACCCCTGTACAGAAACACTCACCCCAGACCCCTGTACAGAAACACTCACCCCAGACCCCTGTACAGAAACACTCACCCCAGTGGTGCTGGTGGCTGGTCTGTCTGAGAGGCTGGGAGAGCAGCTTGTCAGCACGCCACTCTATATCCCCTCCCTGGGCCTGATGGCTGTTATCTCATCTAAAGGATCAGCTGCCTCCAAACCTGATCTGGCCTCTCAGACTCTGTGTGTCTCCATGTAGACACTATGTCCCTCTGGGACGCTGCCTCTGTGTCCTTCACAGAGAACAGCCTGCTGTGGAGGTCTTCACAAGGCTCCTTCTGGAAGCATCGCAACATTGGCTTGATTCAACTTAGTACAATATAATGGAAGCAAGCCAAGTCTACAGTTCTGAATTGTTCTTTGTTCTCTGAATTAGCAGAATGGTGTTTCTGCCATTTTAGCACATCCATCACACTCTCATTCTGGATTAGGTGCCACATACTGATTCTGCTGTGTCCAGTTACAACTCTTAATCACATTTTAGTGTTCAGACATCCTGAGGCAGAGCAGGATCCATCATCTCCAGGGTAACAGTGTTCAGACATCCTGAGGCAGAGCAGGATCCATCATCTCCAGGGTAACAGTGTTCAGACATCCTGAGGCAGAGCAGGATCCATCATCTCCAGGGTAACAGTGTTCAGACATCCTGATGCAGAGCAGGATCCATCATCTCCAGGGTAACAGTGTTCAGACATCCTGAGGCAGAGCAGGATCCATCATCTCCAGGGTAACAGTGTTCAGACATCCTGAGGCAGAGCAGGATCCATCATCTCCAGGGTAACAGTGTTCAGACATCCTGAGGCAGAGCAGGATCCATCATCTCCAGGGTAACAGTGTTCAGACATCCTGAGGCAGTGCAGGATCCATCATCTCCAGGGTAACAGTGTTCAGACATGCTGAGGCAGAGCAGGATCCATCATCTCCAGGGTAACAGTGTTCAGACATCCTGAGGCAGTGCAGGATCCATCATTTCCAGGGTAACAGTGTTCAGACATCCTGAGGCAGAGCAGGATCCATCATCTCCAGGGTAACAGTGTTCAGACATCCTGAGGCAGTGCAGGATCCATCATCTCCAGGGTAACAGTGTTCAGACATCCTGAGGCAGTGCAGGATCCATCATCTCCAGGGTTACAGCGTTCAGACATCCTGAAGCTCAGCTGCACCAACATACTGCTGGAACTACAGGCAGCAGTTTATTACTTGTGTGAACTTTTCAGAACAGTTTGATATGACGTTCACACATTCTTAGTTTAGGCTGTTGTTGATCTTTTAATCCACATCAATATAAGAGTTGTTTGCTTTGTTATTGTTAGTTTTGGTGAGTAGCACAGAATATTTGGCAAACAAGGTTCAGATACGTGTGAACAACTATCCATCTGTTCTGTTCAGACTGGCAGGCTCTCATGCTGCCATCTGTGGAGGGCAACTCTGATATCAGGAGGAGGAGGGAGAGAGGAGGAGGAGAGGAGGAGGAGGAGAGAGAGAAGGAGGAAGGAGAGAGGAGGAGGAGAGGAGGAGGAGAAGAGAAGGAGGAAGGAGAGAGGAGGAGGAGAGGAGGAGGAGGAGAGGAGGAGGAGGAGAGGAGGAGAGGAGGAGGGAGAGAGGAGGAGGAGAGGGGGAGGAGGGAGAGAGGAGGAGGAGAGAAGGAGGAGGGAGAGAGGAGGAGGAGGAGAGGAGGAGGAGGAGGAGAGAAGGAGGAGGGAAAGAGGAGGAGGAGAGGGGGGAGGAGGGAGAGAGGAGGAGGAGAGAAGGAGGAGGGAGAGAGGAGAGGGGAGGAGGAGAGGTGGAGGAGAGTAGGAGAGACAAGGAGGATGAGAGGATGGTTAGGCTTTGAGCACCACAAGTTGAGAGCTGTTATATTTCAGAGAAGGCAGACATCAGCTTCAGCCAGTATCTCCAAACCATGAACACACACCAAAACACTCTAATAAACATCATTACAGGGAAGGAAATATATGAATGTTTAAACTGTCCCTTTAATGCAACAAACTGGAGGTTTGCCAAGGCATTGTGTGAATACAGTGATAATTAGATGAAATTAGATTTGGTATACAAATGAAATAAGACGAGTGATATTTAACCATTCATCTCATTAGGTCCTATTCAACCAATCAAACGCATTTTATTAGAGTAATGAAGTCTGAACACTCTGATAACAATGACATGCCAGCCACTTGTGTAAACTGGGTGGGTGATACAATAATAGACATCAGAGGAAGCTTATCTCTCCAGCAGATATCACACTTTTATGCCAGTGTTCTTAGAATGCCCAAGTACTCAACATTCTGAATGATCTTTCTGTTCTCTTGGTGCTCCCAGATACCCTCTTTACCCACAACCCCTTCCGCTGCATGTGAATCCAGACACACCTCTAACCCCAGTGTTCCTGTCTTCATTCCTCTTCCTCTCCTCCTTCTCCTCCTCTCCTCCCCTTCTCTCCTCTCCTCCTCCTCCTCTCCTCCCCTTCTCTCCTCTCCTCCCCCCCCTCTCCTCTCCTCCCCCTCTCCTCCTCCTCCTCCTCTCCTCCCCTTCTCTCCTCCTCTCCCCCTATCCTCTCCTCACCCTCTCCTCCTCCTCTCCTCCTCCTCTCCTCCCCTTCTCTCCTCTCCTCCCCTCCTCCTCTCCTCCTCCTCCTCTCCTCCCCCTCTCCTCCTCCCCAGGTTCCAGTTGTCAGATGAGGACCCTGGACAGTGGGATAGGAACATTTCCTCCACCAGACTCCTCCTCCCGCCTGAATGGACGCCATATCCCCCGGTCTGAGTCCAGCCCAGGCAGAGTGACAAGCCCCCCTAACCAGGCCCCCTCATCTCCTCCCTCCAACCAGCACCTCCCGGACCCTGCGCTGACCCCTGTGGCCCCCTGCCCCCTTACAGAGGCCCAGAGCTGCCTCCCCAAATCGGCCACCTCTGGTAAGTCTAGACCTCTGCCCCTGCTACATAGATTATTGGTGATAGACAGGTAGATTAGAGACCCACAGACAGGTTTACAGGTGATTCTGTCTGTCTGTCGTTGGGGTTGAAAGCTTTTAAAGGAACAGAATGTATACTTGTTGAGATTCACGAGAGGCAGTGCCTATCAGCCGGTACTTAGTCATGGCAGATGACAGCTCCAAGCTGTTTATTATGGGCTGTCTCAAGTTGTTTAGCAGAAATCTCCACGGGGACGATGCTTTTGGACTATTAATAATTGTAACTAGCAGGATGTTATCACACCAACAAGTAGGACAAGACAACCTCTTGGCTGGTACATGTGTATCATTACTGTGTGTGAGTGTGTGTTTGTGTATGTATGTGTGTGTAGCACTAGTGGGTCCTGGTGTGTGTGTGTGTGGGGGGGGGGGGGATGAATCACAACAATGTTGTTCTCCTCTTATCTTGAACCTGTTTATTTTCTGTTCATCACAGACGTGCTGAGTCAGAAAGATCCCTCCTTGGGCCTGACCCCGCCCCCTCATCCCTCCCACCCCAGGGAGGCCACGCCCACGGTGAGACTGACAGCACACTGGGACATGACTCCGCCTCCCACTGACTCAGGAAACAAAGGAGATTTACACAATACTGCATTCTGCGTAATCCAAGATGTTACTAATCACACTGATGTGAATGTCCAAGAACCAAAAAGAACTGAAGAGCTAAATAAAGGTCTGTTGAAGGAGGAGGCTTCTGTGAAGCAGACAGCCAGGGAAGTGATGTGTGTGTGTGTGTGTTGTGTTCCTGATGATGACAGTGTGTGTGTGTGTTTGGTGTTGTGTTGCTGATGATGACAGTGTGTGTGTGTGTGTGTTTTTGAGCAGGATGGGGATCATGGCACCCTGGACTCCTCCCACAACACCCTCATCAGCCAATCAGACACCAGGAACCCAGGTAAGAACCTTTTAATAATTCTACAGTTGACACATTAACTACTAGACCTTATCACATGACCCAATCGCATGACCTTATCACCTGACTTAATCACATGACCTTATCACATGATGTCCTCAGAGCTGAGAGGAGAGACAGCGAGGGCGACCAAGCGCCTGTCCCTGCTGGAGCTTCTGTCCCACCTGGAGGACTCACCCAGGGGGGCCGGTACAGCCGACCTCTCCAGGAGAACCGCCCCGTCCTGCTGTGACACGTGAGTGTCCAGGGGAAGCCCCGCCCTCTACCCACCTAGCCACGCCCACCCAGTCCCCTCAGCCTTTTGAGTGACAGCTCAGTGTCTGACTGTAGACCAAGAGGTTCTAATGCTTCTCTGTACTATGTCTCTGAGGGAGCTGTGTTTCTCTGAGGGAGCTGTGTTTCTCTCTGAGGAATCTGTTTCTCTGAGGGAGCTGTGTTTCTTTGAGGGAGCTGTGTTTCTCTGAGGGAGCTGTGTTTCTCTCTGAGGAAGCTGTGTTTCTCTGAGGGAGCTGTGTTTCTTTGAGGGAGCTGTGTTTCTCTCTGAGGGAGCTGTGTTTCTCTCTGAGGGAGCTGTGTTTCTCTGAGGGAGCTGTGTTTCTCTGAGGGAGCTGTGTTTCTCTGAGGGAGCTGTTTTTCTCTCTGAGGGAGCTGTGTTTCTCTCTGAGGGAGCTGTGTTTCTCTGAGGGAGCTGTGTTTCTCTGAGGGAGCTGTTTTTCTCTCTGAGGGAGCTGTTTTTCTCTCTGAGGGAGCTGTGTTTCTCTGAGGGAGCTGTGTTTCTCTGAGGGAGCTTTTTTTCTCTCTGAGGGAGCTGTGTTTCTCTGAGGGAGCTGTGTTTCTCTGAGGGAGCTGTTTTTCTCTCTGAGGGAGCTGTGTTTCTCTCTGAGGGAGCTGTGTTTCTCTGAGGGAGCTGTGTTTCTCTGAGGGAGCTGTTTTTCTCTCTGAGGGAGCTGTGTTTCTCTCTGAGGGAGCTGTGTTTCTCTGAGGGAGCTGTGTTTCTCTGAGGGAGCTGTGTTTCTCTCTGAGGGAGCTGTGTTTCTCTCTGACAGAATGGCGCTTGATGCTGTTCGATCGTCCTGCTCTGTCTGATCTCAGGGGATTTGCAAACTAGTGTTTAACTGAGCTGGCTGACAAATGGGAATTAGAGAGCATGAAACGACCTCCAGCCCCGCCTCTCCCCTGGTGACACACACAGGCTTGCACACAAGGACACACACCTGCACACACACACACAGGCATATGCACTGTAGAAAACCTTTCTACATCCCCACAGTCCCCACAGAAAGAAAAGAGAGAGAGGGGGAGTAGGACGGAAGGAAGGAAGGCAGTAATATTGTCTGGAAAAACTTGACCTTTGATTTATTTTTCACTACTTTGTGAAAATGTTGAAAGAACTACCCATGTATGACGTATAAACTTACTTTAAAAGAAGAAGGATTATACATGTGAAGATTTCTTCAAGGAAGCTTAACGATATTTATTTATTCAGGAAGGTTAGGAGAGTCTGTTAACTTGAAACCACTTGACCTGAGTCAAGGATGTTGGACCTCCACAAGTTATGTAAATGACATCCAGAAATACAGTCTGACAACTGCCAAAAAGTGGTGACAACTGCAGAAGTCATTTACTGTGTTCCAGAGGAGAACCATTTACATTTATTCATTTAGCAGACACTTTTATCCAAAGCGACTTACAGTAAGTACAGGGACATTCTCCCTGAGGCAAGTAGGGTGAAGTGCCTTGCCCAAGGACACAACGTCACATAGCCACAGCCGGGGGTCGATCTCACAACCTTCCGATCATGAGGCCAACGCCTTAACCGTTGAGCTATCTGACGCCCCGGAGAACCAGGTTCCGAGCCCCACACCTGTCTGTCTGTATCGCCTGTCTGTCTGAGTCACCTGTCAGTGTGTATCGCCTGTCTGTCTGAGTCACCTGTCTGTCTGACTCACCACACTCACCGCTCACCGGCATGATGTCTGACTAACACACACAGCACAGATACTGCAGATGGTTCCTCTTCCCACCTCCACCTGGTGGAGGTGACCTGCCCCTGGCTCTGTTCACCTGGTGGGGGGGGGGCTGGGCCCGCTGCTGATTTAAGTGGCTTTAATAACCTTTCACAAACACTCTGGAGAGTGATGTAAAGCTCAGCAGCTTCCATCAGAGTCCTCTGGCCCGGCCGGCTCTCTCATTCATCATCCTGACACCCCTCGACAGCCCTGCATGCCTCCGACACCCTCATTTTCTCTCCATCCCTCTCTTTCTCTCCGTCCCTCTCTCTCTTTCTCTCCGTCCCTCTCTCTCTTTCTCTCCGTCCATCTCTCTCTTTCTCTCCATCCCTCTCTTTCTTTCTCTCCATCCCTCTCTCTTTCTCTCCATCCCTCTCTCTCTCTTTCTCTCCATCCCTTGCTCTTTCTTTCACCTCCCCATCCCTCTCTCCACCCCTCTGTCCCTCTGTCCCTTGCTGTACTTTTTAATTCTGTAGCTTTCTATTCAAATCCCTCTGTCTCTTCCCTCTCTCTCTCCCTCTCTCTCTCTCTCTCTGTTTGTCTCTACATCAAACCCTCCATTCTCTGCTATCATTTCTCTTCCAGTTGTCCACCTTTTCTCTCTCTTCTCTCCTCTTTATTCCCTCTCCTTCCTCCTTCTCTCCCCCTCCCTCACTGTCGGGGCCTCTGATGGTTAATAAAGATTGCTGTAGGTCTTTCAGACAGGAGAAAATAACATAGCATGCTGTGTTGGAGCCTGAGGGGGAGGAGGAGGAGGAGGAGGGGGAGGAGGAGGGGAGGTCAGATACACTGACCTGCTTCCATAACTTCCTGATATCTGAACAGTGTGCTCTCCCAGCGCTGCGGAGGAACCCTGGTGACCTGCAGCTGGATCTCATGGAGAGCTGTTAGTAAACACACTGCTTCATACAGCCTCTTACATGACTGCTGCTTCATACAGCCTCTTACATGACTGCTGCTTCATACAGCCACTGACATGACTGCTGCTTCATACAGCCTCTGACATGACTGCTGCTTCATACAGCCTCTGACATGACTGCTGCTTCATACAGCCTCTGACATGACTGCTGCTTCATACAACCTCTGACAGGACTGCTGCTTCATACAACCTCTGACAGGACTGCTGCTTCATACAGCCTCTGACATGACTGCTGCTTCATACAGCCTCTGACATGACTGCTGCTTCATTCAGCCTCTGACATGACTGCTGCTTCATACAGCCTCTGACATGACTGCTGCTTCATACAGCCACTGACATGACTGCTGCTTCATATAGCCACTGACATGACTGCTGCTTCATACAGCCTCTGACATGACTGCTGCTTCATACAGCCTCTGACATGACTGCTGCTTCATACAGCCTCTGACATGCTTGCTGCTTCATACAGCCACTGACATGACTGCTGCTTCATACAGCCTCTGACATGACTGCTGCTTCATACAGCCTCTGACATGACTGCTGCTTCATACAGCCTCTGACATGACTGCTGCTTCATACAACCTCTGACAGGACTGCTGCTTCATACAACCTCTGACAGGACTGCTGCTTCATACAGCCTCTGACATGACTGCTGCTTCATACAGCCTCTGACATGACTGCTGCTTCATTCAGCCTCTGACATGACTGATGCTTCATACAGCCACTGACATGACTGCTGCTTCATATAGCCACTGACATGACTGCTGCTTCATACAGCCTCTGACATGACTGCTGCTTCACAGCCTCTGACATGCTTGCTGCTTCATACAGCCACTGACATGACTGCTGCTTCATACAGCCTCTGACATGACTGCTGCTTCATACAACCTCTGACAGGACTGCTGCTTCATACAGCCTCTGACATGACTGCTGCTTCATACAGCCACTGACATGACTGCTGCTTCGTACAGCCTCTGACATGACTGCTGCTTCATACAACCTCTGACAGGACTGCTGCTTCATACAACCACTGACATGACTGCTGCTTCATACAGCCACTGACATGACTGCTCTGGAGGAACCTCACACAGTGAGGGACCCTTAAGTTGGATCCCACAGTTACAACTCTGCTCCATCTAGACAAGTTCTTAGGGGCTGTAACAAGTGCAATCTGGGTTTCCATTAATACTGAATCACAACTCAATCAATCAATCGGATTGGCAAGCACATGACTTAAATCAATTCAACTACGTCATCTTATCAGCTACATCAGCTACATCTCCATATCTCCCCTGGTGCTGTTGGCAGGTGGAGGCATCACATCTTCTGACTCCATCATCATGGCAGAGTGGGTGGACCATCACACCTCACTATGTTCCTGACGAGACTGCTCCTCGGGAAGAGTGTGTGTGGTGTGAGTGTGTGGTGCGTGTGCGAGTGAGTGAGTGTGTGTGTGTGTGTGTGTGTGTGTGTGCAGCATGTTCTTCACTGCTCCAGTAGAGATGTTCTGTTCTCCTCTCTGTTTATTGACAAGCACCAGTGTAGCTCAGTCACTTAGTGTAGTGAGAACAGCAACCTTTCATCACACTGGACACACAGTACATCACATGCATTTATTCATTCATTTATCAGATGCTCTTATCAAGAGCGACTTACAGAAAGTACAGGGTAATTCCCCCTGAGTCAAGTATAGTGAAGTGCCTTGCCCAAGGACACAATGTCATGTTGGCACAGCCGAGGTTTGAACCGGGTACCTCCTAACCACTCAGCTACATGACTTTCTAGTAGTCGGTGCCCAGGAGCTGAGAACATCATGTTGTTGGGATACTGACAGGAATCACCTAGTCAGCTTGTCACTGTTCTCATACAGTAAGATACGACTGGCTGTTGAATCTGAAACATTCTGGGGTCACAACCTCAGTCTGCTGACATTCACTCCTCCTCTTCTGCTACATTCAGAAGATTTGGTACAAAAAAAAGAACACAATCTCATCTCCTCTTCTCCTCTCCTCTCCCCCCTCCTCTCCTCTCCTCCCTACAGGCCCCAGCCTCTCTCCTCCAGCGTCCCTCTGTAGCTCCAGAGCCTCCAGAGCCTCCAGCCTCCAGAACCTCCAGAGCCTCCAGCCTCCAGAGCCTCTAGCCTCGTGAAGCTGTGTCCCAGAAACACGTGCATCTTTTGGTCAGTGTTTCAAAGGGACTGAAGACGCAGTAGAGAGCTACCAGATCTAATCATGGTTTTGATGCAGTCGATTACTTTAACATTCAGTTTGTGAAGCAATAAGATATAAAACAGTAATGATGGTACTGATGAATCCTACTGGATTTACCTCAATCAACAGTAATGATGGTACTGATGAACCCTACTGGATTTACCTCAATCAACAGTAATGATGGTACTGATGAACACTACTGGATTTACCTCAATCAACATGGGAATACGTTCTTCTGTTGTCATATGATCTCAGATCTTCATACAGCCATCACCCTTGGATGATGGTCATTAACAGCAGAATAACTGTTGACTGGAGGTTCCAGTGTCTGTACCAGACAGGAAATCTGCTGTTGAATTCCTTTGGTTGTTATGGTAACTCGTAGTGTTTAAACATTTTTCTCTAAAGAACACAATGAAGATGAAGATCCCAAGACATACAAATCAAGTCATGCATTGTAGCAGCTCAGGGAATAACAACATTCATATTTATAGTCAATAATCCTAATGGTCATATTGATGAATGCAAATACAAGGATATCTCTTCAAAACTGCAGTTTGTAAACAGTAGTATTTCTTAATAATTCAACTTAAAAAAAATATTTTTATATATTTATCCTTTTGTAACAGATTTACCTGATGTTCTGAAGCCTTCTGGGTCACCATTTAGTCTGTATATTTTGCTGTGTTAAAACAAATGGTTTAATTTAATAACAGATTGGGCATTATTGATGGGTTTCTGCAGATATTACTAAACAAATAATGTTTCTGCCATAGAGAGTGTGAGTCTACTGTTTAAACAGCTAAATGGGTTTGTTTATGTGTCCAGGCTCATGGACTTCTGTTTGGTGTTCATGAAGAGCTCAATCCTAAAACCTTCATCACTTGTTTGAGCTGAAATATTCCTCCTAGTTGAAACTGTTCTATGAATCTGTTCATATGTATGAAGAGAGACTCCTGCAGGCTGCTGTATTTTTCTAAATGTTGACTTCATGTCCAGCCTGTAGCTGACAGTGATGTTTCAATCTTCTCTGTGTTTTTGTTTGGTTTGTGTTCCTTCATAAGGAAACAATGTTCCCTGCTGTGTTACTTTGGTAATTATGTGCAATGTTGGTTGTTACTCTCTTACTTTAATGCAATATTCTATTCTTCTTAAATACATTTGAGAAACTATTTCCATTAAAAAAATACTTTTCTTGTATTTTCTTCCTATTTCTGAAACGTTGGTGAGAGTTGGTGATTGGGTCTTATTTTGGATGGATATAAATGTGTCCTTTAATTAGTAATTAGTTATTAATTAAACCAGTGAAGACGGACGTCCTCATTATCACTCCATCGTTTTCATTATACTTTTTAACTAATCCCAGATCCTCCAGCATGTGTGAGGGTTAACCCCAACCCTCATGTCCCTGTTCACCGTCTGTCACTGTCAGAGGGAGCTCACGCGCTGCGCTCAGAAGCTGCGGACCGGTATGTCACGTGCTCTGCCGTTTCATTTGTGCTCAGTTCAGTTTCTCAAACTGCACGAAGAAGTCGTACCTCTACCCAGGAGCAGCTCCTCCTCAGCAGCTCCTCCTCAGCAGCTCCTCCTCAGTAGCTCCTCCTCAGCAGCTCCTCCTCAGTAGCACCTCCTCAGCAGCTCCTCCTCAGCGGCTTCTCCTCAGTAGCACCTCCTCAGCAGCTTCTCCTCAGTAGCACCTCCTCAGCAGCTCCTTCTCAGTAGCTCCTCCTCAGCAGCTCCTCCTCAGCAGCTCCTCCTCAGCAGCACCTCATCAGGACCAGCTCCTCCTTAGCAGCTCCTCCTCAGCAGTTCCTCCTCCTCAGCAGCTCTTCCTCAGCAGCACCTTCCCCTCAGGACCAGCGCCTCCTCAGCACCTCCTCCTCAGGACCAGCTCCTCCTCCTCAGCACCTCCTCCACGGGTCCAGCTCTCCTCTGAAGTTCACCGGGTCTGATGTTTTCCTCCAGTAGAAAATGCAGCTCCTCATTTTCGCAGCTCTTCTTGGACTTCATCTCCACTCAGGTAGGAAACGTCCTGATCTTAAACTGCTCTGCTCATATTAAAGGATGTTTCATTTATTCATAAATTCCATTAATTCATTTGAACATATTTTAAACTGCTTGACATGTAACGACAGAAGAAGTGGTAGTTGGTGAAGAAGGAAGTTTCCAGTTGTCTTATTGGTGTGTTTATCGTGGGATTATGTTAGAGGCTTTAATTAAAATTTCTTCAATGACTTCTTTTAACGTAAATCTTAACGATTTAAAGAACATGTTTCCTCGTGCATCGCAAACTAACGAGCAAAAGCATAAAAGGCGCGAGAGTAGAGGATGATTTAAGTTTAAGTTTAAACAGGCTTTTTAAACAGGTTATTCATGGCCAGATGTGTGTAAAAATACAAACTAAACCATTTAATCTCCAGGATTTATTTCGTGTAACAACGAACTAAATGAGACGTGCTTTTAGTCTCGAGGACAGGATGAATCAACAGCGCGTGGGACGCTGCCGCGCGCAGGAGAGCGGGTTATTATCTCAATAATGTTAACGGATTTACGGTAATTTATAATTACACATAAACGTGCCTTTATTCTTTAGGAAATATTAAATATAAGCAAGGTACCTACACAATTTACAGATAATTCATAGAATAATTAAATTAAAGCGAACCTTGTCAAATGTCTAACTCCAAACCTGTTTTAACTGCATTCAAACAATAATCTTATTTTAACAGTCTCTCTTAAAGCAGCGTCCAGATCACTAGACAGTATAAATGACCTGAAACTATGAGATCACGCTACGAGATGTGATCAATCATTCCATCGCTTTTAAGCAGGGACGTTTCTAGGATTGAAAGAAAGGGGGGGGGGGGGGGGGGGGGGGATGTGTAGTGTTTGCGCGCGGTGCGCGCGCCAATTTTTTGGGGACTCATTGGGGGCTGCGGATATCCATTGTTTCAGACAGTTCATAGATTGGTTCAATCAGAAAGAGTGTGATTTGTATGAAAACATACAAACCAGAAACACACTCACATATGTAGCATGTTATAAATAACTTCTCCATGTGTAAAACAATAGTAAAAAAACAAATCCCAATAATTATTTGGGGGGGGCTGAAGAACATTTTAGTGCTAACGACGCCCCTGCTTTTAAGTAATAAGAAGAAGGATATTGTCTCGGATTCTTTTCAGTTGAATTTGTTCTGGATGGTTCTATCAGAGGATGTGATTCATGACTGTTTCAGTAATTACAGCTGAAATCCCAGACTGGGGGAATAAATGACCTGAAGCCTGGAGTCACAAGCAAAGACATATGGGAAGAAACCAGCAGAGAAGCTGTTTGTGGGAAATATCTCCTCAGAAGTTAGATGTGTTGGTTATAGAAGTCCAGTTTGTTTCTGTGGTCCAGTTTCCCTTGTGATGACTTGACTAGTTGATTCTGTCCTCTTGGTGTTCTGGGGGGGGGGGGGGGCGTGATACACAGTCACGGCTGGTAGATGGTTAGTCACGCATCAACCGTGTTTCATGCATAACCTCATCATAATTACCGCTTTGCCTCCATAACCAATGCCAATATATTATTACATTTGTGTTTCCCACAGCAGAGATGGCAAAAGAAAACAGTGTGTGGCGTTTGTAGTTGTGTGGTGTGTGTAGGTGTGGGTGTATACGTGTGTGGAGTGTGTGTGGTGTGTGTGTGGTGTGTGTGTAGGTGTGTGTGTATACATGTGTGCAGTGTGTGTGTGGTGTGTGTAGTGTGTGTGTAGTGTGTGTGTTCTTGATATCCAGGCTGTAATGGAGGCCCTACTCGACGTCACTTCACAACGATACCTTCTGCGCCAAATGGTCACTGAACATAAATGAAATTGACTTCGAACAGATTGATTTGATTGCTGCAATCTGTTTATGCCATGGTGCCATGGTGCCATGGTGACATGGCTCAGATTGTGGTGCCTGTGATTACCATGACGATATTCCCTAACAACCCAATACATTTGCATTCAAACAGCCGAGGTTCGAACCAGGTACCTTCTGATTACTGTGCCACATGACTCCCAGTACCTTGACAGAAAGATGTTAGGCTCCTCAGAATCCTCCCTGTCTGTTCTGTGGATAAGAGATAAGAGGTTGAAGTCCCTCTCTGTTAACAGACTGAACACTAAACATTGTTTGATGTTGGACTTAGTAAAATGTCTGTTCCTGACAGGCCCGGCTCTGCAGATCCAGTGTTACCAGTGTGAGGAGGTGAGGCTCAGCGACTGCTCAACACCTGAATACATCGTCAACTGCACAGTCAACGTCCAGGACACCTGTCAGAAGGAGGTGTTGGTCAGGGAGGATGGTAGGCAATGTTGAGTCGAAGGATTCATTCATTCAGTCTAAGTGGGGATGCTATAATATAGCCCCTTGGGGTGGAGGAAGTATGTCTGCCTATCTGTCTGTTCACTTGCCTATCTCTCTGTCTGCCTGCCTGTCTC
Organism: Protosalanx chinensis; assembly: GCA_030340685.1. Taxonomy (NCBI): domain Eukaryota; kingdom Metazoa; phylum Chordata; class Actinopteri; order Osmeriformes; family Salangidae; genus Protosalanx; species Protosalanx chinensis. The sequence goes on from CM059333.1 coordinate 5,776,689, forward strand.
TCTCTTAGTCTGCCTGCCTATCTCTCTGTCTGCCTGCCTGTCTCTCTCTCAGTCTGCCTGCCTGTCTCTCTCTCAGTCTGCCTGCCTGTCTGTCTCTCTGCCTACATGTCTGTCTCTCTCTCAGTCTGCCTGCCTGTCTCTCTCTCAGTCTGCCTGCCTGTCTGTCTCTCTGCCTACATGTCTGCCTGTCTGTCTTCCTGTTTGTCTGTCTGGTCATATTATTTGGACCCCCTCTCGGTCCTGGAGCTGTGCAGGTGAGCCAGCATGGATGTCATGATGGCTGCTTATCACTGTGTCTGTGTGAGAACAGAAGCTCATTATCAGATCACTGGTATTAGCTGCAAACACCTTGACTCACACAGTGTGTGTGGATCATCTCAGTGTAATTAGAGGAGGGATAAGAATCAGCTTTATTCACAGTGCAGAAGCTGTTATACTCAGTAATATGATTCTGTTTAACCTTCTAGAGCTAAACTGCAGGCAGTCCCAGTGTCTGTATGTTTATAATACGTTGACAGACATCATTCAGGTTCCTATTAATGTTTACAGTAAATATTACTGCTGTAACTATGATGTTTTTATTGACATTTTCTATTTAGAGCCACATCAAATAATACAAGGTTTGTATATTGCTAGGTTATTGTGTGTGTGTTACTGTGTGTGTTCCTGTGAATGTTCATTTTCTACAGTGTGTGAGTGTGTGTATGAGTGTGTGCATGCGTGGCAACCAAACGAGACTAGCTCCTGTGATTAAGTTTCCCTTTAATTGATTTTAGTTTTGGTTATTGGACAGCTGCTCTGCTGTGTTTGACAGGCAAGAAAGGAGCATAGATTAATCAGTAAATGTATTGTTAGTTCTGTCAAATGTAATAGCTGTAATCAAGCAGAGTAATTGCCTCCATACCCTCAATGTGATGGCTTGTCTCCACTTGACAAGATATTCGCACCTACCAATTCCCTGTCAGACAGCCACAAAATAAAGACTTTATTTGGAGTTTAAAACATTGTAAACTTTAAAGTCGCACCTGCAGGTCTTTAAACCGTTTATCGTTTCTATCTTCTTGACAACTTTGTTTTGTCCTCATTTCTTCTCTGTATGTAGGGTTAGGTTAGGTTTCTCTGTATGTAGGACTGTAGAACACCTGTAGATCAGGCATGTTGCTGAGGTGACGGTGTGTCCTCCATGTTGCCGAGGTGACGGTGTGTCCTCCATGTTGCTGAGGTGACGGTGTGTCCTCCATGTTGCTGAGGTGACGGTGTGTCCTCTATGTTGCCCAGGTGACGGTGTGTCCTCTATGTTGCCCAGGTGACGGTGTGTCCTCTATGTTGCCCAGGTGACAGTGTGTCCCCGTGTTGCCGAGGTGACGGTGTGTCCTCCATGTTGCTGAGGTGACGGTGTGTCCTCCATGTTGCCGAGGTGACGGTGTGTCCTCTATGTTGCCGAGGTGATGGTGTGTCCTCCATGTTGCCGAGGTGACGGTGTGTTCTCCATGTTGCCGAGGTGACGGTGTGTCCTCTATGTTGCCGAGGTGACGGTGTGTCCTCTATGTTGCCGAGGTGACGGTGTGTCCTCTATGTTGCCGAGGTGACGGTGTGTCCTCTATGTTGCCGAGGTGACGGTGTGTCCTCCATGTTGCCGAGGTGACGGTGTGTCCTCTATGTTGCCGAGGTGACGGTGTGTCCTCTATGTTGCCGAGGTGACGGTGTGTCCTGTATGTTGCCAAGGTGACGGTGTGTCCTCCGTGTTGCCGAGGTGACGGTGTGTCCTCTATGTTGCCGAGGTGACGGTGTGTCCTCCTCGTTGCCAAGGTGACGGTGTGTCCTCCTTGTTGCCGAGGTGACAGTGTGTCCTCCTTGTTGCCAAGGTGACGGTGTGTCCTCCGTGTTGCCGAGGTGACGGTGTGTCCTCTATGTTGCCGAGGTGACGGTGTGTCCTCCTTGTTGCCGAGGTGACAGTGTGTCCTCCTTGTTGCCAGGTATCCACTACCGGCAGTCTTGTGCGTCCTCGGCCGCCTGCCTCATCTCGTCGTCAGGATACCAGCAGTTCTGCACCGGGAAGCTTCACTCTGTCTGTATCACCTGCTGCAGCACCCCGCTCTGCAATGGGCCCCGGCTGAAGAAGAGACCGTACCCCTCAGCTGCCCCTGCCCCCCTGCCAGCCCCCCTCCTGGCCCTCCTGCTGCCCCTCCTCATCGCTCTGACATAGACCCTGCCCCCCTGCCCACCCACAGGACTGAAGGGGCGGACACATTACGAGGTCTCATTACACCAGATTGTTTTTGAAGAATGAGTGCTTATGTTCTTCAGTCACCCCCCCCCCCCCCCCACACACACACACACACACACACACATGCACACACATGCTCACACACATATGCTCACACACCTACGCGCACACACTGAACCCTCGTACTCTCTTCTGATCAATGTCCCCAGCTCCAGGGATCCATGGTGATTAGCAGTGTGATGGGTTCATTCTGGTGAGCAGGGTCATTCTGCTGGGTCAGGTGTAGTTCTGTCTGGGGGATTGGATTATCCCTTTAGTAACCAGCACTCAGATGGGAGACACTGTTTCCTTACCAAACAGGGTTATTAGGGATATAAACAGTATTCCTTGTTTTAATGTATCTTTATCTTGCATTAACTGTATTCAGTGTTTTTTTTTCTCAGTTAACGAACCTGTGAACATCTTGTCTTGTTTGGGGTTCTGGATTATCCTGCAGCCATTTTGATTATTGTTGACATGTGATGATTCACTGAATTAAAACCTCAAATTTTCCAAGCTAAATTTGTGATGTCATAGAAACAGAGAAATGCAGGGAGTGAATGTAGCTGTGCCATTTTAGGCCTCATTTGAACCTCATTTTTTATCAGATCATGAGGACCAGTGAACTCCTGGTGATAAACCATAACCATCCTTAACAGATTGTTTTAGACCACGTCCACATGTAGAAACGTAAAAAACTGACATTCTGCCGGCTCTGTTTTCAGAAATAATATCAAACCACCCAGATTGTTTTCAACAATGTTTTCATCTGCATAAATATGTTGTTGCAGCTATTATTAACATGCCAAAACGATATTAATGCAAAACTTAAACACAGTAGCTATTCAGAATGCTGAAAAAAAATCTTTACAGCCAATGTGACTACAGTCAACTGGGCTGTATAGGAGCTGAGGCAGTTTGCAACTAGAGTCAGCTGGTCTGTATAGGAGCTGAGGCAGTTTGCAACTAGAGTCAGCTGGTCTGTATAGGAGCTGAGGCAGTTTGCAACTAGAGTCAGCTGGGCTGTATAGGAGCTGAGGCAGTTTGCAACTAGAGTCAGCTGGGCTGTTTAGGAGCTGGACACATGTACATACAAGACTTCATAGATATTTATTTTATATAGTGGTTTCTTTCTTGTGTGTTTGTGGTTTTGTATTATCTTTATTCTTGTTTTAAGGTGAACATTTCAATTAATTTGGGTGTGTCTGCTTTTGGCAATAGCACAACCCATTGTAATCTCACATATATATTTATGAATCATTTATTAGGGATTATTTTTCCACCCCTAAAACGTAGTCTTTATATGGACTACATAGACAATTCCCTTGTAAAAATATTTGTCTTGCTTTCGATTGAGTTGCTTGTATTTTTATTTATGTTCTGTTGCACGGTTTAACACTCGCTATTATTTTCCTGCCAAAAAGTAAACTACACGATGTCAGCGAGACTTCAGCATTACAACCTTAGCTGAAAATATACTGTTCTCCTACGTACCTGTAAATGTCAGATCTTATTACCATAACAACACGTCTTAATGAGTTCCCCTTTCTGGAGCATGTTTATGAGCCTTCATGGAATCGAGCAGCTTAGTTAGCACTAGGGTTGTTTGCTAGCTCTTAGGACAGTTTAATAAGGTTATTTAGCTCTATATTTTGGGGAGTATTTTCCCAGTTAACAGATTATATTGTACTAGTAGCTCTACTGTTTGAATCTCTATCCATCTGAGATACTGCCGTTGACGTTGTGACAGTAAAATTCAAAGGGGCCCTTTCTTGATGAATAAATGTTACATGAATAGGCTAAATACCAGAATTTTCATTGTCATCTTCACAATAACATTTACCCATATTAGTAGAGCAAGCCTATGTGTCACAATAAACTTTTTTTAATCTCCATCTTGCGAGGTGTGAGTCTGCTGTGTGATGAGGTAGAGGGTGGAGGTGTAAACAGAGATGGGTTAGAGAGGCTATGATCAACACCGACTAGCCATGAGCCCTGGGTCCTACTGCACCTTAAAACAAGGAATCATTAGCACACAAGTGAGGCTGGAGGCAGCAAGTCTGCTGGCAACAGCTACATTAACTAGCATCACAGAGAGGCTGAGGAATGGAAGAGGGAGAAAATGCAGACGGCAGATCTCCTGGGTTTAAGAAGCAGCAAAAAGGAGCAGATTATTAAAAATAATAAGTCTCTTGCTCATCTAACGATGCTTGTCTGCAAACACAGTCATATCAGGGCTTGCTGGCAGGTGCACTTTAGCTGACAAGGGAACTCAAAACATCTTGTTGACTTTCTAAGTGTGTGAGGGGTGACAGAAAATTCCTAATATTTGTTTAAAGAATTAGTTTTAGGTGCGGCTTATGGGACTGTGGGATGAGTGGGTCTGTATCTCATAAAGAGATGATACTTTCCAGACACCTTCTGTCTGTCTGCCAGCTGGAGGGTTTGAGCTGCTAACTCTAACACATTCATGTTAACATGTTTATTAAGTCGAATTTCTGATTCCTCCACATGTCAACATGTGAGTTGCCTACGTTAAGGAACACAGCCAAGATTCTGACCTACACGCACGATCCTCAAATCTCCCACAGACTAGTCACAGACATTCTCTTGATTTGGACGCTAGGCTGTAGGAATGTACAGTATGTTCTGATGAATGCCAACAGAAGCTCTGGAGCCTAAAGCAGGAACACATGTTTATATGAGCTCTGTGACGCTTTACAATCATCTCTGGTTAATGTCCAGGGTCAGAGAGCTTATATGGAAGAGAAGATCAATAAAAGATAGTTTTGATTGACTTCCTGTTGCTATAAAGAGGGCTGGACTAGAGGGGATTTACAAGGTGGTGTTGAGACGCAAAGCAGAGGACATTAACAAGGATGTGTGTGACATCACCACCCAGCAGCCCACAGCAGCAGCTGAAGATAACGCAGCATTCAGCTCCAACGCGTCAGAGAACAGCTCACTGTCCAGTCAGGTTATGCTGCTTAAAACCACAACAGCCAGTAACAGAGTCTGCTGCTGCAGCAGTCTAGCTTTATATCCGGCCAGCTCGTTTATCTCCTGTCAACAGAAGCTCTTTACAACATTGTTCTAATTAGAATGGAGGTGACTGACTGGATACAGAGACTAATGATGTGACCAAGCAGAGAGTAAAGTAGCCCCTGAGGTCTCTGTAGACCTACACTGGCACTGGGAAAACAGCTTGTTGAGACTGGACTAAAGACTAGTCCACACAGGGACACCCTGCAGACCATCACCAATTTGGTTTAATCAGTATGTGGGTCTTTTTTTCCTCTTGTTTTTCATCCATATTTGTGATTCACCAAAAGTTAGCTTGACCTCTGGTGGGCTGAAGCTTTCAACTTCCCCCCAGCACAACAAACTGAATACATTATTAATGTATAAACAATACATTTATTTATTCATTTGGGGAGGGGGGTAGAGAGAGGAGAGAGAGGAGGGAGGGAGAGGAGGGAGGGATGGAGAGAGAGGAGGGAGGGACAGTGAAGAGGGCGAGTAATAGTGCTGCCTGGAGAGAAAAAAGGCAATGTTGTATAAAGCTGTGTGATTGGAGACCTTCCTGAATCATATGTCTTCTTTATCAGTGACCTCCATGTGCTCGGTGCTCCTGGCCTCTTCAGACCCTGACCAGGCCTAAATCAACGATATCATCTGTGGGCAGAGCCGACCTGCAGGGACCCCGCAGGTACGACACAGTGTGCTTGACTGATGGACACTTCCAGGACAGGGACGTTCAGATCAAGTGGGAGCAGTGAAACACTCGGCCTGAGGGACCATGTTAGCCAAACAGGAATTACTGGGAGTCAGGTGGCTCAGTGGTTAAGGTGTTGGCCTCATGATTGGAAGGTTGGGAGTTCGATTCCTGGCTGTGACTATGTGAAGGACTATGCAAGGAATTGTGTCCTTGGGCAAGACACTTCACCCTATTTGCCTCAGGGGGAATGTCCCTGTCATTGCTGTTAGTTGCTTTGGATGAAAGTGTCTGCTATATGAATATTAAATTGCTGGATGACCAAATAAATCTCATGACTAAACTAGGTGATTATAAAGTCTGAGCTGTGAGCTTCAACTGTTGTGCCATGACTGATAGAAATTAACAAATGAAAATGGTGGTTTATATTTGTATGGACATTTACTGGTAAACTGTGTATGTCTTCGTTTTTTTTTGCAATACTGTAATTCTGTAATTCTCCTCAAGTGCAATAACTGTCTATATGTCTATATGTCTACTTAACTTACTTATTTTTTTATACTGGACTACTTAACTGGACTACTTAACTTACTTATTTTTTTAATACTGGACTTTATCGTGCCCACCTATTGTTATTGTTATTGTCATTGTTATATTACGCTGCAACTCTGTGTGCTGTACTTTACCCTGCTGCTGTTGTGAACTGCAATTTCCACCCCCTGGAGGACAAATAAAGGTTTATCTAACCCTGGTTTTCCTGTATTTCATGCAGCATGGTTGGTCTTACAGCGCCCCCTGCTGCTGACAGCAGGACAGTGCAGAAACAGAGGTACTGCACGTGCTGTCATGACCACACAAGCTCCACGTGCCTCTGACATGGCACCAGGTTAACCTAGCTAAGATAAAGTTAGCACTACTACAAATGTATTCTGTTACAATTTACAGGGGTACAATCTTTAGAAAATTTAACAATACTTTAACTTGTTTCCCTGCTCCAGCACACCTGATTCTAATGAAGGGTTGTTTCCAGCACTGTGGAAACCTGTTAATGACCCTTCATTAGAACCAGGTGTGTTAGAGCAGAGAAACATTCTAGAACCTTCAGGAGCCCCTGAGGAGCAGGGTTAGACACCCCTGATCTAGTTAGTTACAGTCTGGAAGTTCTTGCACACAAACGGCCATACTTTATAAATCCAAATATAAATACACCTTTTCAGTTTATTTTGTCGTTAAGGAAACTAAACCTGGCTGGGTGGTTACCAGCATCTGTGGTTTACTGGGGTAAGTAGGTAAAGTCCTCCATGTTTGTTCAACTAAGATAATCTGTTCTTAAACCACCTGTTCCGATCTGCTTAAACTGGTATATTAATATGTTTGAAACACCCTGAATGTACTTGTACCTGTGTAATGACAATAAAGTTTAATCTAATCTAATCTAATCTAATGCCTGACCTAAAGGGAGCTGTGCTGTGTGCTGTCACTAGAGGGAGCTGTGCCGTGTGCTGTCACTAGAGGGAGCTGTGCTGTGTGCTGTCACTAGAGAGAGCTGTGCTGTGTGCTGTCACTAGAGGGAGCTGTGCTGTCACTAGAGGGAGCTGTGCTGTGTGCTGTCACTAGAGGGAGCTGTGCTATGTGCTGTCACTAGAGGGAGCTGTGCTGTGCTGTCACTAGAGAGAGCTGTGCTATGTGCTGTCACTGGAGGAAGCTGTGCTGTCACTAGAGGGAGCTGTGCTATGTGCTGTCACTAGAGGGAGCTGTGCTATGTGCTGTCACTAGAGGGAGCTGTGCTGTGTGCTGTCACTAGAGGGAGCTGTGCTGTGTGCTGTCACTAGAGAGAGCTGTGCTATGTGCTGTCACTGGAGGAAGCTGTGCTGTCACTAGAGGGAGCTGTGCTATGTGCTGTCACTAGAGGGAGCTGTGCTGTGTGCTGTCACTAGAGGGAGCTGTGCTATGTGCTGTCACTAGAGGGAGCTGTGCTGTGTGCTGTCACTAGAGGGAGCTGTGCTGTGTGCTGTCACTAGAGGGAGCTGTGCTATGTGCTGTCACTAGAGGAAGCTGTGCTGTCATTAACCGACCAACACTAACACACGTAAACAAGTTGCCTCCTTCCAAGCTCCAAGCAGGACTGGTCGAGGTTAAAGGTCATGATGGAGGTCATGGCTGAATACCGAGTTCAGGTTTGATGTTGGCAGACATTTCTGTTTTAAAGTGACACATACTGAACATGTAGATTGTGGAAATCACCTGTGTACCTGAGGTGATCACCTGTCTGGTCACCTGTGTACAGTCATGGCCAAAAGTTTTGAGAATTACATAACTATTCATTTTCACAATGTCTGCTGTTTCAGTTTTTATAATGGCAATTTGCATTTACTCCAGAATGTTATAAGGAGTGATCAGCTCAACTGCAATTAATTGCAAAGTCCCTCTTTGCCTTGAAAATGAACTTTACCACCAAAAACACATTTCCACTGCATTTCAGCCCTGCCACAAAAGGACCAGCTAACCTAATTTGCTGAGCACTGGGGTAAAGTCATTTTCTCTGATGAATCCCCTTTCCGATCGTTTGGGGCATCTGGAAGAAGGCTTGTTTGGAGAAGACGAGATGAGCGCTACCATCAGTCCTGTCTCATGCCAACAGTGAAGCATCCTGAGACTATTCATGTGTGGGGCTGCTTTTCGGTCAAGGGAGTGGGCTCTCTCTCAATCTTGCCTAAAAGCACAGCCATGAATAAAGAATGGTACCAGAACGTCCTCTAAGAGCAACTTCTCCCAACCAAAAAGGGCAGTTTGATGATGAAGAATGCCTTTTCCAACATGATGGAGCACCTTGCCATAAAGCAAAAATCATAACAAAATGGCTTGGGCAACAAAACATTAAGATCTTGGGCCCTTGGCCAGGAAACTCCCCAGGGGTCTCATTTATAAAGGAGTGCGTAGAATTCTTACTAAAAGTGTGCGTACGCCCAAAAGCGTAAATTGGCGTACGCACACAAAAATTCAGATTTATAAAACCGTGCGTACGCACACCTGTAGGCAATGTTCGCTTTATAAATCACAGCTTAACCACAAGTGTGCGTAAGTAAAGTATCATTGCACCCCGCCCTGAACACGCCCATTTTTAACCATAAATGGTCAATGCAAAGGACCTCATGAATGCTAATCTAGTATCATTCTCATGAATGAACCTGGCAGGTGATTCTTTTTCACGGTGAATGAAGGCAAACAAAAAACAACACTAGTGGGACAGCGCCAAGTGGCAGAACCGGAGAAGAAGCGGTAACAACTGCAGTAGTAAATTCCATGTTTATGTATCTTGCATGGCGATTAAAAACGAATTCTGATTCTGAAGTGTAATGAGTGTAGTATGCGCGAGACCTTAACAACTGTATTTCCAGTTTTTGACATATGATGATATATGCACAGTATTAAATACATATATTTAGTTATACTTTGTGTTCTGTAGTTACATGCATTTCAGCCTCCTACAATGCGGTAAAAGGACAATCTGATTGTGAGACAGACAGCGCTGAATATTGATTAAAATTTTGAGTTGCATTGTACAAGATGTGTATGGAACAATTATCATGCAGTTCAAGCTCAAATAACACTGATGTATTTAATCTTCATTATAATCATAAATTGAGTCTATGTGTGTGAGAACAACAAAATACATAAATTTTACGAGTAATTGCTTCTCCGACTTTTACTTTTTGCAGTATGTGTCTCCAATTCCCACAGTCTCCAAAAAGTGCGTAGGTTTACGGGAGGGTCATAGTTTGCGTGGAGGACCGCACATTCTACCGGCCCCAAGGGTCTCATTTATAAAGCTTGCGTACGCACAAAACGGGGCTGAAAATGTGCGTACGCCAGTTTTCACGCAAAGTCGGTGATTTATAAAAAACAAACTTGGCGGTAGAATGTGCGGTCCTCCACGCAAACTAAACCTATAATATATGTATTTAATACTGTGCATATGTCAAAAACTGGAAATACAGTTGTTAAGCTCCCGCGCAATCACTACACTCATTACACTTCAGAATCAGAATTCGTTTTTAATCGCCATGCAAGATACATAAACACGGAATTTACTACTGCAGTTGTTACCGCTTCTTCTCCGGTTCTGCCACTTGGCGCGGTCGCACTATTGTGTTGTTTTTTTTGTTTGCCTTCATTCACCGTTAAGAAGAATCACCTGCCAGGTTCATGAGAACGATACTAGATTAGCATTCATGAGGTCCTTTGCATTGACTATTTATGGTAAAAAATGGGCGTGTTCAGGGCGGGGTGCAATGATACTTTACTTACGCACACTTGTGGTTAAGCTGTGATTTATAAAGCGAACATTGCCTACAGGTGTGCGTACGCACGGTTTTATAAATCTGAATTTTTGTGTGCGTACGCCAATTTACGCTTTTGGGCGTACGCATACTTTTAGTAAGAATTCTACGCACTCCTTTATAAATGAGACCCCTGGGGCCTCATGTACAAAGGTTGCGTACGCACAATAACGTGGCGTACGTCCTTTCCCACGCTCACGTTCAGATGTATAAAACGTGAAATGACCGTGGAAATGTGCGGTGCCGCACGCCAGCTTCATAGCTGTCGTACGCACGTTTCTACAGCTATTGTTCCTTTGGCGTCCCTTAGAGGTGATGCTGGGAAACTGTTAATAATGTGAAAACAGTCAAGTGATGTGCACATCAGAGACACCGTTGTGAACAATTTACACACCCAGGCGTTTGTAATCATATAGGTGAATATAAAAGCATGCGCAATGTGATGAAGAAAATGGTATTAACAATGGCAGCGAGCAAACGTGAGCGAGTTTTTAGGGAACGCAAGGATTTACTTGCAAACAATAACTGGCTCATAAGCCGATTTCGGTTACCAAGGCCAGTGTTACTGGAGTACGCAATTAGCAGCGATAGCCGGTTTCCCTAAGGTTATCGGAGATATTGACTGCCCACACATTGCTATAAAAGCGCCATCTCAGGATGAATTTGTTTATGTTAATAGAAAACATTTAAATCCCATGAATGTTCAAAGCATATGTGATGCGCAAATGCAGTTAACTAAAATCGTGGCAAGGTGGCCACCGTGGCATGACTCATTCATTCTGACTAACAGCATGGTTGGGAACAGGCTGGAGGCTGGTGCGGTGCGCGATGGGTGGCTATGGGTGCGTAAATAGTTTATCCGTTTAATTGTCTATGTAAACCAGCGAAATGTACATTTGGGCAGGTGCACATTCAAATGTTTATTTTATTTTATTGAAATTAGAGCTGCAAAGCTTTCTATCAAGCCCCTGATTGACTCTTTTCTTCCCTCTACTCATTTTGATTTATCTGATCTGACCAAAAGGGAAATTAGATCAACCTTTATTTGTCCTCCAGGGGGTGGAAATTGCAGGTCCAGGGCCTATTTACATTGATTTGAATATTTAAATGGAGGCGTGGACAGGGAGGAGTTCGGCACCTCTGCATGTGCGCTCAATTCCACGTTGATTGTGATGTACAAAAGAAACGTGCTTGGATCCATGCCTACGCACACTTTGATACATCTGAATTTATTTGTGCGTACGGCAGATTCTGGGTTTTGGCGTAAGCCAAGTTTCAGTAGGAAATCCACGCAAGTCTTTGTACATGAGGCCCCTGATCTTTATCCCATTGAGAACTTGTGGTCAATCCTCAAGAGGCGGGTGGAACATCCAAAACCCACAAATTCTGAGAAACTCTAAGCATTTATTATGCAAGAATGGACTACCATCAGTCAGAATTTGGTCCAGAAGTTGATTGACAGCATGCCAGGGATAATTACAAAGGTCTTGAAAAAGAAGGGTCAACACTGCAAATATTGACTTATTGCATGAATTCTGTGTAATTCTCAATAAAAGCCTTTGATACTTGATATCTGACAAAAACCCTGAAATAGCAGACACTAGAAAATGTGATATTTGTGTCATTCTCAAAACTTTTGGCCATGACTGTACCTGAGGTGATCACCTGTGTACCTGAGGTGATTTTCATGCACTTCAGGCTGTAAAACTGCCGGTCGTTCCAGTGTCCACCAGCAGGGGTCAGTGTTGCTACAGAGGTTATTGTGAGTGTGGCTACCTGAAGACATCTGTTCACCTCAGGAAACGCATCAGGAAATACAAAGTTCCATAATTCCTATCTGATTAAGTCTGCTGTTGCAGCATTAGAATGGTTCTTTACATATGATAATTAAACTCTTTCTGCATTTCACCAACCAAACAAAGAGGGTTTTCTTTTTTATTGTGTGGGACGACACGCTTACCTCAACACAAGAATAATGTACACTGTAAAGATACGATCACACCTTTTATAATTGGAAAAGGAAAAGAGTGGGAGACTCAGATGTGTGAGGGGGGAGGGAGGGAGGGAAGGAGGAGGGAGGGAAGGAGGAGGGAGGAGGAGGAGGGAGGAGTGGGGAGAAGGGGAGGAGGGAGGGAAGGAGGAGGGAGGAGTGGGGAGAAGGGGAGAAGGAAGATGAGAGCTGTGGACATTCACACTGTAATTGTTTTCCTCTAAATTCAGATTCTCCACTCAGATACTCTCCTCTCCTCCTTTCCCCTCTTCCGCCTTCTCTCTTTCTATCTCTCTCTGTCTCTCTTTATATCTGTTTCTCTCTCTCTCTCTCTGTCTCTCTGCCTCTCTCTCAGCTGTGAGTGTTAGTATATAGGTGAGTATACAGTAGTTACACCTGAGGCAGTTGCAGGCGTTTCCTAACTTGCAACATGTTAAACATGTGGGACTCCTGACGGATATCAGACTATCATTCTTCACTTCCCAACTACAGCATCAAATTGTCATCGAGAAACAAATTAAAATATATCTTCTATGATAATATATATATATATATATATATATATATATATATCTTTTTTTTATGAATTCAGAGGCTTTCCATGCCAGTTGTGTTTCTTGTTTTGCTTCCCGACCCCTCCTCTCCTCCTCCTCCTCCTCCTCCCTCTCCCTCCTCCCTTTTCCCGCTCCCTGCCACCTCTCCTCTGCCTCTCTCTCCCCCAGACAAGCCCAGGAGGCACAATTATTCACCTCTTTGCTCGTCCAAGTGGAAGAAATTAGCCTCTCCTGAATCAGGACCTCCAGACCTGGACCATCACCGCAGGGTTCTGGATCACCTCCATCATCCTGACCCCCTGTGGACACACACACACACACACACACGTACAGTGGGATGCAGCTGGGATGCACCTCCTCATCTCCTCCTTGTTCTTCACATTCCTTCTTGACTCTCTTGACTGATTCTGTTCTCATCTCCTCACTCTGCCTTCTGTCCTACATTAAATATCTCTCACCTGTCTCCTTCCTCCCTCCCTCCCTCCTCCATCTCAGCTAGCCTGGCTCTTTTGGATGTTGCATAATGAATTCTGTGATTGCTTGGTGGCCTCTGCTCTCTCCTGGACCCCCCTCGCCTCTTTCCTGGACCCCCCTCACCTCTCTCCTCTGGACCCCCTCGCCTCTTTCCTGGACCCCCCTCGCCTCTCTCCTGGACTCCCCTCGCCTCTCTCCTGGACTCCCCTCGCCCCTCGCCTCTCTCCTCTGTACCCCCCTCGCCTCTTTTCTGGACCCTCCTCGCCTCTCTCCTCTGGACCTTCCTCGCCTCTCTCCTGGACCCTCCTCACCTCCCTTTAGGGGTTAATGAAGACCCTCAGGATCAACAAGCAGCTGTTAAACATGTCGCTGGCTTGGGTATGGGTGTGTGTGAGAGAGAAAAAGAGGGGATCTTGTTTTATAAGGAGACTGGATGTTCTACTTCACACACCAACCATACACTCGTTTACTGTTCCTCTTCTCCACCTCTTTCACTCGTAATAGATCTAAATGGGCTTATATTTGTTCCTTTCACCTAACCCGGCCTCTCTCTCCCTCTCCCTCCCTCTCTTTTTCTGCCACCTCCCCTAACCCTGTTCCATTACTGCTCTTCTTGCAGAGGAGTCGTGCTGAAAGCTTAAAGCCTGTCTGAGGAGGAGAGAGGGGTAAAAGGGTAAGATTAGATCCTAGGTCCTTTCATCCATGAACACTTTCATCTATGTTTTTTCAGACAGAATTATCAGCACTTCTGCTGTGAGGGGAGGGAGCGGGGGTGAGGGTGGAAAGTTAGATGGTTGTCGATAAGCAGAAATAACAGCTTTCTTATTCGTTAGCATGGTTAGCGAGGACTCTGGGATCTCAAGTACCTTGTAGATACGAGAGGCTCTGCAGTACAGGCAGAATGACACTGGTGTCAGGAAGACTAAAATTAATCCACACATCCAAAAATGTAACCAAAACCAAATAGATGAAATATTTGGCACGACTCCTAATCTCCAGTGTTTTTTATTAAATATGTGTCGAGACTAATTTTGAGGTAAATGAATACAGACTGGAGTCAAATCCCATGGAAACCCTGGAGGAGATAACAGGCTTTATTCCAGGAATGAACACTGGTGAAAAAATGAGATTAGTTAGTTAGAATGTTGAAGTGGGGAGCGACTGGGCCTTGAGAGAGGAGGAGAGGAGAGGATACTGGAGGAAGAGAGGAGGAGAAGGGATGAGAGGAAGAGGAGACCTGTGCTGCCAAATCAGAAATCTATTTCCACCGTCAGTATTAATTATAAAAGCTAAAGCTGCTGTTGCTTATTGATTTATCAGGGCGCACACTTGTATTATCTCCTATTAAGCAGGAAAAAAGAGCAGATTAGACGAGCCTTCAGGGACCTTTTATGAATTATATGAGACTATTAAACCATGTCAGGGACTCTGGAGTAGGAAGTCTGCCTCTCAGAATCTCTCGCTCTGGTTGGATTGAGAAATTTTAAGCTCTAAATTTGATTATTTCTTTTCTGACGCTTTTCAATGTGATCATTTAATTTCAATTAATGGTTTGGTTTGGATATTCTCTGTGATGGTAAACATGTTTGTCTCAGAAAGCTTTCCTACATTACAGAAACCTGATTTGATCTTTGATCCAAAGCGATGTTGAAACGGCCAATCAAGAAGGTTTCCAGCCTCTCTCTGTCCTCCCAGCCTCTCTCTGTCCTCCCAGCCTCTCTCTGTCCTCCCAGCCTCTCTCTGAGGACAGCACTATTAGTATGGTTACATGTCCCCCCTTGCGTCAGATGCCAATACCTCCCCATCACTGCATAACCCCCCCCCAATCAGTCACATCATTCAATCAAATCAAACTTTATTCACACAACATGGAGCAGACAGAACACATCAGCTTATTAGTCAGCGTGAGCAGGACATGGAGAGGTTGGCTATGTACATATCAGACACCTATTTCACACATGAATGACATCAGTGATGGGAAATGCATGTTGCTATTGATATATATATAATTGTGAGCATTGAGTTGTACTTCCTGTGGTTTGTTGGACTGACTTTCTAGCATCGTGATTGGTGACTCTGTGTGTGTGTTGGGGGGGCGGGGGGGAATGGGGGGTATGGGGGGGGGGCGGGGGGCAGACAGCAAAGTGTCAATCATTCTGTAATTATACAGTGAGAATATAAATCACAGTCCGCGCTGAAACACACAAACACACTACCTCTGTCTTTCCTCTGTCCCCCTCTATCCCCCTCTTTCTCCCCCTCTCTCTCTCATAGTAAGGGGGGAGGGGGCAAAGAGAGGGAGGCAGAGTAGGTCTGAGTAGTAGAGAGAAAGTAAGAAAATGTGAAAGGGGTAGAGAGAATGAGAAAAGGGACAGAGGGTGGGTCGGGTACACAGTGGCTTGGGGGGAGGGGAGATGGTGGAGGGGGGAGGGAGGGAGGGAGGGAGGGAGGGAGGGGAGATGGGGACAGGGGTGAGGGTGATGAAGAGGGAGAGCGGGCAGGGAGATGGGGACAGGTGTGAGGGAGGGAGATGAAGGGGGAGGGAGGGGGAGGGAATGAGACCAAATTTTCTTTGGCAATCTCCCTGTTCCTGCTGCAGGTGCTTGGCCATTTCACTAAAGCAGGCCAGACTAGAATGTCATTAGTTCCTGAGCCCCAGGTGAATTCAACACTGTTCCACATGATTAACCCAGATAATTGTGTGTTGATAGTGAGCATGGTCGATGGAATAGCAGCTTCTGCCCAAACAAACAGCTCAGCAGAGACTGGGATGGGGGGGGGGGGGGGGGGGGGGGGCGGGAGGTGGTGACAGTCTGCTGGAGTCCCTCAGTAGGACCCTGCTGGTCCCATTCACAGGAGGACCACAAGCATGTGAGGAACACGGATTCATTATCATCCCTTTGAAATTATACGACCGGATGATATCTGTGGAGGAAGCTGAAGTCAGCAGAGATGTTAGGATGTCTTATTTTAAAGGAAACAAATCATAGAATTGAAGTCCACGGAAGCGTATGATCAGAAGTGAGAGGAAGATGATGAGAAAAGCTTCTATTAATAAGAAACACGTTTGTTACACAGTACAGGACAGGTTCACCTCATCTTACTAGGTGATGGAACCTTCCGGAAGGTGAAATCCAAACTGCTACTGGAGGAGCGAGCATGTTAAGGAAGACAGCAGCAGGCTGTCAGGTCTCAGGGGGTCTCCAGGTGTGGTGTCTCCACCCTGCTGCTCAAACATCACCTTCCCCACTCCCCTCACAGGCCACCAGGGGGCAACAGAGCTCTGCCCGCAGACACAGACAGTGATGAGAACAGGAGCTGAATCTGTCCTGATGTTCCGTCTTAAAACACTGTGACTGATGGACCTCCTGGGTTTGTGTCACCAGGAACTGTGGGGATTCAGCTGGAATCTGCTGGTGAACAACTGAACCCACTCTGATCACACATGACGCTCTCTGAGGTAACGTGTGTGTGTGTGTCTGTGTTGCAGTATTTAGAGTGTGTATTGTTGTGTGTTTGAGCAGATGTGTGTAGAGGGATGCTCTCTGTCTCCGAAAGTGCTCAAGAGAGTCCAGGGCAGCCAGTGGTGCATTCTGGGAGTTGAAGGAGAGTGAGTGCTGAGAGGGCTAATCTTTCCAGGGCGGAGGGTTCTAGAAGGTGCTGCCAGCTGGAACCAGGCCGGGTTCCAACAGGGTTCCATGTTCCTCATTAAGAGGATCAGCCTCTCCTCTGGGGGAGGCCAGGGGGCTAGAGCAGCACACACACACCGGACCAGACCCAGCACTGGCTCTCACACACAAGCATTATGTGTGTCTGTCAACCTGTCCCTCTCCCCTCTCTCTTTCCTCTCTCACTCTTCCACCATTTATTTTCTCTCTCCCGCTCTCTCTCTCTCGCTCTCTCCCCCTCTGCCCTCTCAACCTCCCTCCCCCCACTTGCTGAGTAGTCTTAGTGATGAGCATCCTGGGGCAAGTGAGGGCTCATCGATTGGCTGAGGACAAGGAGAGATAAGAGAACAAAAAGAGAGAAAGAGAGAGGGGGGGTTATAAATAGAGATGGGTTTGAAGGAGAATGCAGGACAGAAAGACCGATAAAGGAGAAGAATGAGAAGGTGAGAGAGAGAGAGAGAGAGAGAAAGAGAGATAGAGGAATAGATGTAGACTGATACAGAGTGAGGAGGGAGGCATGGTTAAGATCTTTCAGTTCACTGTAAGAATGAAAGGAAGGTTTTCGTTCCACCTCAGAACCCGGACAGGATGAAGAGAATGTGTTGAGGGTTATTAGTGTGTGTGAAGAGTGTGTGTTGAGGGTTACCAGTGTGTGTGTGTGTGGAGACTGTGTGTTGAGGGTTACCAATGTGCGAAGAGTGTGTGTTGAGGGTTATCAGTGTGTGTGAAGAGTGTGTGTTGAGGGTTATCAGTGTGCTTCTGTCTCGCTGCGCCTCTCAGACCTGGGGCAGAGCCAGGACTAGAAATTACATAGATAACTGACCCCCAGATCCTGCAGGTGACCCCCAGATCCTGCAGGTGACCCCCAGATCCTGCAGGTGACCCCTCACCCCAGCACCATCCCAGGTGATTGATTCTTGTAATAATCACGTCTCTCTTTCCTCTTGTCCAGTAGAACAAAGCAGCAGTCGGCCCAGGAGATGGGCAGGTATTGGTGACCCCCCCCCCCTTCCCCCCCACCAGGTGTCAGGGTTTTATATAGTGACGATCCATCACTCACAGCACTGAATGGAGGGTCTTGTACCAGTGAGAGAATGAATCTCTTTAAATGGCTGTTTCTGTCTTTTCCAAAGGGTCCGTATAGATCTGAGAGCTGTTCCTGCCTTTCAGCTGACCCTCATAAAACACTTCCTGTTGTCTTCAGATCTTTGCTGTTGCCAGAGTCAGTTAAACTGGCTACTGCTCAATAATTCTTAAAGCACTGTTCTTTTATGTCTTCACCTTATAATGTCAAACTGAAGTTAGATCCCGCTCTGTGTGAGGAGGAGGTGATCCCCGTTCTGTGTGAAGAGGAGGTGACCGCTGCTCCGTGTGAGTAGGAGGTGACCCCCCGTTCTGTGTGAGGAGGAGGTGACCCCCGTTCTGTGTGAGGAGGAGGTGACCGCCGTTCTGTGTGAGGAGGAGGTGACCCCCCGTTCTGTGTGAGGAGGAGGTGATCCCTACTCTGTGTGCAGACGTGACCTTCAGGATCAAAGCTGCAGGTGCTGAATGAGCAGCACATCAAAGAGGTGAAGAGGCTCCTCAGGACTGCTGCTGTTCTCTGTGCATCTGTGTAACAAAGCTTCAATCATCTCTTATCAGAGCACGCCTCCACTACTGCCCCTCTGCCTCCACAACTGCCCCTCTGCCTCCACAACTGCCCCTCTGCCTCCACTACTGCCCCTCTGCCTCCACAACTGCCCCTCTGCCTCCACTACTGCCCCTCTGCCTCCACTACTGCCCCTCTGCCTCCACTACTGCCCCTCTGCCTC
Organism: Protosalanx chinensis; assembly: GCA_030340685.1. NCBI lineage: Eukaryota > Metazoa > Chordata > Actinopteri > Osmeriformes > Salangidae > Protosalanx > Protosalanx chinensis. Next base: position 5,795,507 of record CM059333.1, read on the forward strand.
CACTACTGCCCCTCTGCCTCCACTACTGCCCCTCTGCCTCCACTACTGCCCCTCTGCCTCCACTACTGTCCCTCTGCCTCCGCTACTGCCCCTCTGCCTCCGCTACTGCCCCTCTGCCTCCACAACTGCCCCTCTGCCTCCACAACTGCCCCTCTGCCTCCGCTACTGTCCTTCTGCCTCCATTTTTCCGCACCTCTCTCCAAATTAATGACATTAGAGGTTAAACCAATAGTGCTGTTTTTATTCAAAGAAAGTTTATATAAACACCGTCATATCGATAATCTCCTTCCAGATAGGACTCTGCAGGAGTGATGTACCGTCCTATGGCCACTAGATGGTGCTGCAAGCCATGATAATAACCTGCAGGAGTCAGCAGAGCAGACTGCATCACACCACCCACATCTAACACTGACTGAATACTGGATCACCTTTAACAGGAATAATACTTACAATAGTAAATAGACATAATAATATGTTGTTGTCAAAAGATTTACTTGCGCAATGACATTGATATAATAGTACATAGTTACACAGTAGATCTAAAGGTCATAAACAGGCCCTGGATGTTAGGAGAGGTTATAAGAGGTTATAAGGTGTGAGTTAGTCATCTGTGATCTGGAAGGATCAGATCCTCCTCCACAGAACAGACTGTCCTTCAACCCAGTTTACTCTGGGTAACCTTTTGTGAAATGTCCATATGTTTTATTACATTCAGCCCACACACACAGTCGCACATATTGGTGAAGCTGACATGATGTAACCCCATATGGATGGCACGGCTGTGTGTTCAGAAATAACATCTGTAGGTAAATCATATAACGAACTGTTGCCATGACCACTCTTTTACAACCAGCGTTTGATAATACAAACGGTGCTTCTTGTTCTAACTCCCTCTCGCTTTGATGTATTAATCAAATGAAATGTGGACTAATATCCATGAAGGCAGAGCTTATGTGAGTGTAGAGATAGCAGGGTGACTGACTTTGGGCAGTTCCAGATGCCCCCCCCTCCCTCTCTCCTCTCTGCTTGAAATGCTGACTTGCGATCTCAATACGTCTTCACACAAAGGCTGCTGATGAGATAAGAGTGCAGACACTCCTGTTAGTTACCAGGTTTCCCTCCTCCCAGTGTTGCCAAGCACAGCCGCTCTGCCTCACTCTGCCTGCCTCACTCTGCCTCTCTCTGCCTCACTCTGCCTGCTTGCCTCGCTCTGCCTCTCTCCCTCTCTCTCTTTCTCCCTCTCTCTCTCTCTCCCTCTCTCTGCCTCGCTCTCTCCCCCTCTTGTACCTCAGTAATTACCAGATAGTCTGACTGCTTGTTGTATGATCTGCTCACAAGTTCGTGTCTGTGTGTGCGATGAGATCCTCACAACATACAGACCATATTCACCACCAGGCTCACAGGGTTTATAAAGCCAGATTATAATTGATAATCACTTCAGTAAAATAGCGCACGTTATGTTGATTTGGACGTCTTGGTGCAATTCATGGAGCGAATGGTGGGTTTGAGAGAAGAAAAGAGTGAAAGTGGATCTGATTCAGATCGGTGGTCCTGCTAAGGCATCATTAACTGAGAATAACGTCGCTCTCATATTTATTTTCTCACAAACATGCGTAAAATAGCAGATTCATGTCATAAATGCCTTTTTGTAATGGTTGTACATAAACCAAGTTCATTTAGAATAAAAAAGAAATACAAAAGCCTAAAATAACAAAGTATAAAAAACAAATGACCTTGTTGTTTTATTATTTGAGGCACCTATAAATTATGCATATACGTTTTCTAAAGCTCTGTCAAATCCTAGAAAACATGTTCCCTCAACAGACAACCAGACTACCAGCCTATAACAGAGTCCGTCACCTCTAACAGTGTCCACCTTTAAGCTTCCTGTAGTAAAGCTGCTGACTATTAGCAGCTGAACAGCAGGTGTAAACATCTCTGGTCAGGACTGTCTGCTGTTCTTGAATCAGTACTGCTGGTCCCTTTGGATGCAAGTGTCTGCTAGAGACATAAAACATGAATGTAAAGTGAATGTTTTTATGTGCCGTGTGTCTGGGAAGCGACTGTGTCCAGACGGTGTTTGTGATCGGCGTGTGATTGGCTGGCAGACAGGAAGCTGTGGCTGAGCAGAAGGTTAGTGACTCTGCTGTTGGTTTAATGGGGGTCCTGGATTTGTCTTTTACCTACTGCCTCATGCCTCTCCTCCTGCCCCTCTGCCTGCCTCTCTGCCTGCCTCTCCTCCTGCCCCTCTGCCTGCCTCTCTGCCTGCCTCTCCTTCTGCCTCTCCTCTTGTCTCTCCTCCTGGCTGGCTGCCCCTCTGCCTCTCCTCTTGCCTCTCTGCCTGCCTCTTTGCCTGCCTCTCCGCTTGTCTCTCCTCCTGGCTGGCTGCCTCTCCTTCTGCCTCTCCTCTTGTCTCTCCTGGCTGGCTGCCTCTCCTTCTGCCTCTCCTCTTGTCTCTCCTCCTGGCTGGCTGCCTCTCCTGCCTCTCCTCTTGTCTCTCCTCCTGGCTGGCTGCCCCTCTGCCTGGCTGCGTATCTCACAGCCTTTAGAAAGACACAAAGGGTTATGAGCTGTCGTTAAATGGACACACAGGTCTTTTGATTTTTTAATTGTAATTGTAATCCTCTCCACTTAAGGACTTGGAAATGGCACCGTTTGAAATCCCCCACCCCCACACACACACAGATCCCTTGCTCTCTCTCCATCTCTCTCTTTCTCCTCTCCCCCCTCACCACAGACAAGGAATATTCATGTCCAGCGCTCGTCCACTTCTCTTTCTCTCTTCCTGTGAAACATTAAAAGGTGTAATCTGACTGAAATGGAAATCACAGTTCTTGAAAACAAATTAGGGACAAAGATAACAGGCAGCCTGTTCTCTGTCTGAGAGGCCCCATCTCTGCTAGGGGTGGGGGGGGGGCGGGGTGGGGTGGGGGTGGGGGCGGTTGGGGGGCTTCTTTAAGCCCCTAAATTGCGGTGGGCTTGTTATCATGAGGTAATAGTAAGCTGTCATCCTAGCTGGCTTGATTACAAGGTTACTGCAAACAACCCTGTCTACCAGCTCTGCTGGACTGAGTTGGGGCAGAGGATGTGTGAGGGGTGGGGTGTGTGTGTGTGTGTATATATGTGAGGGGTGGGGTGTGTGAACATCTCCATCATTCATCAGGCTGATCGGAGCAGCCGCTGGTCCGGTGTGATGGCTGTTGTCACCAGGTCGTCTCTGGAACTCAGGATAATTGTCCGTTCTGTTCAGCGGGTGATTTTGTATAGACTTCCTCCTGGTTATCTGCCCTCTCCATCACCAGCTTGCAAAACACAACACTTTGAAAAGAACCTGCAGAATTGCTTCTTTTGGAGCCAACTGCTGATTGGTGTTGAGGGAGTGCAGAGGTCCAGGGGGGCGGGGCTCTGAGACAGACCAGCTCACATCCACGTGGCCTGGATGAGACTGGGACAGACACAGATAGGCCTGGTCACCTCCACCCTGCCTGATCACCTCCACCCTGCCTGGTCACCTCCACCCTGCCTGGTCACCTTCACCCTTCCTGAAGAACCTCCACCCTGCCTGATCACCACCACCACCCTACCTGATCACCTCCACCCAGTCACCACCACCCTGCCTAATCACCTCCACCTAGTCACCTCCACCCTGCCTGGTCACCTCCACCTTGCCTGATCACCACCACCACCCTGCCTGATCACCTCCACCCAGTCACCTCCACCCTGCCTGGTCACCTCCACCCTGCCTGCTGCCTGGACATCTCTGGTCTATCTGCTTCTCTCAACACTGCAGTGTTCCACCAGGCTCTTGTTTGGCCCCCTGTCAGTCAATTAAAGGGAATTGGAGTTACAAATTTGTTACAAACCATGTCTGTCTGAGATTCTGAAAGTGGAGTGTGTGTGTGTTGGTGGGAGAACTGGAGTCTGAAGAGTGAGTCTAAAGTAGTGGCGGGGGGTAAAGAAGGAGGGTAGTATCTGCTAGCTTGCCCCTGGTCCTCAAGTGCAGCAGGGCAGAGTAGTGATACTGGGGGGCTGCAGAAGAGGAGGCCAGCCAGGCAGCGCTCTGTCCATTAGGGGAACAAGACCCTCCATTGTTACCCAGGGAAGTGATGAGGTTGCAAATAGAATCCTGCAGAGGGAAACAAAGATGCGTCTCTGGATGGATGAAACCTGACTCCATGACAGATGCCCCTCATGGACACCTTAATTGATCTCATTTGTTACTTATACCTCCCGATCAAGCTGTTATCATCGTCCAGACGTCCCACAGAGGCTGTGCTGTGTCATGGCTGGGGGGGGGGGGGGGGGGGGGGAGAGAAGAGAGAGGGAGAAGAGAGAGAGTGAGAGGGTGCAGTAGAGGAGGGCAGAACTCCTCAGCAGGACTGGTCCTCTACTCTTACAGGCTACATTTCACCAGTGACCATGCCGACCCTGAAACAAGAGGCCTCCAAATATACCAATTACACTCGCTCTTCTTGTCCTTTTGTAAGGGAATTCTCTGGGGTTTTTTCTGTCCTCCTTAAGAGACAAAGTGTCCAATTGTCCGTTGGTGAGTCTGGTCGTCCTGCTCAAACAGCCATGGCTGCTTGACAGGAAGCCAGAGGATCAGATGTGCTTTTAATGGTCTTCAGATTGAAACACAGTTACAGCAGAGAACAGTGAGGCTGCAGCTGTGGATGCTGTCAGGATTCTCTCTCTCTGAAGCTACAGCTCTGTACAGGTAGCATGTTAGCATGTAAACATGCTAGAGTTCTGTACAGGTAGCAGGTTAGCATGTTAACATGCTAGAGCTCTGTACAGGTAGCAGGTTAGCATGTTAACATGCTAGAGCTCTGTACAGGTAGCAGGTTAGCATGTTAACATGCTAGAGCTCTGTACAGGTAGCAGGTTAGCATGTTAACATGCTAGAGCTCTGTACAGGTAGCAGGTTAGAGCTCTGAGAGGTTGTAGGCCTCTAGTGTGTGAGGCTGTAGGCCTGTAGTGTGAGGCTGTAGTGTCGTGTCTCCTTGGTGGAGGAGAGCTGCTCTAACACCCTGGGGTCCTGTAGCCCGGTACGCTCGTGCCATCCCCACCCCCACCCCCCATCCTGTCAGCGTCAGGACGTGTCGGCAGGCAGAATGAAGGCTGAAGGATCCTCAAGCTTCTGTTGCTGATCGTTCTTCCAGCGTTCCACTTGGCTGTCTCAGACCAGACCAGCGCCATTCAACCCAATTAGTCCAATCCTCTCGGAAAATCACATTTTTGTTTTGCCCCCGTCCATCATATGCCAATCTCAGTGGAAGTAAGAGAGCTGGCGTTAATGAGGGCGTGGCCAGCGGCAGCAGAAGGCCTGGCAAGAGGACGGTCTGTTTCAGACGTCGGGTGGCATCACCATGCGAAGCTCTGGGTTCTCCTTTTTTTTTGTCAGCGTCAAAGCAAATGATCTGAGACTAATGGGAAGCTTGTTCTCTCTCCAGACGCTGATTAAAAGGCCTTGCAATCCTGAGGCTGTGCCCTGGTCCTCGTCCAGCCCAGACCCCCCCCGCCCCACCAGCCCCGACACCACGCCTGGAATGTCGCTTTGGACGCTGTCTGTCTCCCTCGGGACCTAACTCAGTTTTCGGTGTGTTTTTGTTCCCAGGGTACACGGGGGCAGGAAATCTACACTTCCTTTGGGGTGATAATTAAGGGGAGCATCCAAAATTAATCATGAGATTCAGCAGTGCGAGGGGGGATCTGTCTGAGAGCCCTGCCACCCCTGGACAGGAACACAGGGCCCCTTGGCTAACCACACACAGACAAACAAGTGCACAGAAGGCGATGTGACACAAAAATTCATATAAGTATAAAATGTTACACTCATTTTTCCTGTCAGCTTGTCACATTGAATTATAAAGGTTGATTCGCTTATCTGGCTAGGATACGCCCGGTCATCTGAATATGATCATATGGTCAACGTCCCAGCTGAAGCCAAGCTGAGGAAACACAGGACTCGCATATGAAGGTAAGAGAAATAACCTGTTATCAAGACTGGGAGGGAAACCCTTACAAAATATTCTGTGTTTTTAACAGATAAAATCTAATTCTATTATCATGAAGATAATTACAAACTCTGATTGTCTTTGTGCTTTTCCAAGCTTACATCAAAAAGACAACCGTGTCTCTTTCAAGGTCTAATCCTCCCATCCTCTTCAGCTCACCTTCTCCCCACTTTCATTAAGCTAATAATCTCAGATAAGTCTGCATTTCTGTCTTTCAATTTATCTTTGGAGTTTTTTTTACCCCACATTCTCTAATTAGCACAGTGCCTTAAGGCTGTTTGTGACCTTTCCATATGTAAATACACGGTTGCCTCTCTCTCTCCTCTCTCTCCCTCCCCTCTCTCTCTCAGCTCTCTCTTCTCTCTCTCTCTCTCTCTCTCTCTCTCTCTCTCTCTCTCTCTCTCTCTCTCTCTCTCTCTCTCTCTCTCTCTCTCTCTCCGATGACAGAATGTGGAGGGTTCGACAGTGGCAGTGTCTGTGTGACACCACTGAGGGCATGTTTGGCAGCTGCTGGTGATATGAGTGAGCGGGGTGTTCGCTGGCTGATGGCTGAAGATTGACGGCTGACAGGTGTGACACTGTAGCCTGATGCAATGCAGAGCAACTGTCTCCTGTCACTTCACTTCTCTGCCTCTTCTAGAGCTTCTCTCTGTGTCCTTCAGCTGATGGTGCCCTGGGTGTCAACCCAGGAGCCCCCTGCCCTACCAAGGAGCTCCCCTGCCCTACCAGAGAGCCCCCTGCCCTACCAGAGAGCCCCCTGCCCTACCAGAGAGCCCCCCTGCCCTACCCAGAGAGCCCCCTGCCCTACCAGAGAGCCCCCCTATCCTACCAGAGAGCCCCCTGCCCTACCAGAGAGCTCCCCTGCCCTACCAGAGAGCCCCCTGCCCTACCAGAGAGCCCCCTGCCCTACCAGAGAGCCCCCTGCCCTACCAGAGAGCCCCCTGCCCTACCAGAGAGCCCCCTGCCCTACCAGAGAGCCCCCTGCCCTACCAGAGAGCCCCCTGCCCTACCAGAGAGCCCCCCTGCCCTACCAGAGAGCCCCCTGCCCTACCCTACCAGAGAGCCCCCTGCCCTACCAGAGAGCCCCCTGCCCTACCCTACCAGAGAGCCCCCCTGCCCTACCAGAGAGCCCCCCTGCCCTACCAGAGAGCCCCCCTGCCCTACCAGAGAGCCCCCTGCCTGCCCCTATGCATGGAACACTCAGAATGGGCTCCTATACAAGGGGAAGTGTGACCTGTGTGTTTCTCGATCACTGAAACGACAGTAAGAAGACATGTCAAAGTCGGAGGTGACAGAAAGTTACCTGTCTCAGTTCATTTACACCTGTGAAGTGTGAGTATGAGCTTCCAGACGCTGCCCTCTTTACACACCTCCAAACTAACTGTACTTTTATACGCGTTCACATTTCAAAAGTTAAAAAAAGGCCAAATGTTTGTCTTTTTGTTGCAAAGTTGCCTTTTATTTCGGATTTGTAACGGACAATGTTAGTAGGAACAATGTGATTCTTTTTCCAAACCATCAGTGTTAATCTTGTGGTTGAAGAGATCATGTTTGGTTGTGTCTTCAGCACAGTGGCTGATGTGTAAAGTCCAGCTCTGATGTCAGATAAGGTGCTGAGGTGGATATTGTTGCAGCTCTCTAACTGGTCACTGCTTCATGTGTGGAGCTGTGTTCTGTGACCCTGCTGTCCTCATGGTCTGATGGGAGCCGAGCTGTGGGAGATCTTTAGTTTCATCATACAGTCAATGTTTGGGCACCAAACCACCAAAAGTGGGCAGAAAGGTTCATGTTGGTCTCTATATGGATGTTATTCCACTGAGACAGTGTTTTAGTGGCATTAGCAAACATTAACCGGGAGATGCTAGTCTGCCAAGCTACATTACTTTAAAAGACAGAGCGAGAAATGGGCACAGTGAATTTAAGTGGATCAGTAATATGGCATATTAATGAGCCACGATCTGTTGTGCCATATTTTAGTTGAAATGAATCAACTCTTAACCAGTGTTAATGGTAAATATAGCAATCTGCACAGACAAAAAGCAAAAGTTTTAAACACTTTATAGTAAAACATGAATCATGCTAGTAAATACATCTGACATGTAGGCTGTTGTAATTGTTTAACTTGAGCTGGTGTTTAAATGTGTGAATAATGTGAGCAAATGGCAGGTGTGTGCTTTCATATCCAGGAAGCTGTGCTCTGTCCCCAGAGACACACACTCCTCAGATACATTTAATACCTCTAAAGTGCGTAATTGCTGATCAGAGAGCGAGCTTGTGTGTGTGTGTGTGTGTGTGTGTGTGTGTGTGTGTGGTACAGGACTTCTTTCAGAGTGAAGAGGCTGGGGGGGGAAGATATTCCTCTGGTATCATGTGGTTCAGGTGCTGGTGGAGGAGGGAGGAACAGAACAGAACAGGGGCAGCAGAACAGAACAGGGCAGCAGAACAAAACAGAACAGAACAGGGGCAACAAAACAGAACAGGGCAGCAAAACAGAACAGGGGCAGCAGAACAGAACGGGGCAGCAAAACAGAACAGAACAGGGGCAGCAGAACAGAACAGGCCAGCAAAACAGAACAGGGGCAGCAGAACAGAACGGGGCAGCAAAACAGAACAGAACAGGGGCAGTAGAACAGAACAGCAGAAACAGAACAGAACAGGGGCAGCAGAACAGAACAGGGCAGCAAAACAGAACAGAACAGGGGCAGTAGAACAGAACAGCAGAAACAGAACAGAACAGGGGCAGCAGAACAGAACAGGGGCACTTCCAGCAGCAGAGATGGTGTCTTTTTACCAGGCCCCTTTGTGCCGGGGTCCTTTGTGCTGGGGGCGGGGCCAGGCTGTAGCTGGGCGGCCCAGGGTCACGCTCAGCTACTGGAGAAGCTGCTGGCAGAGATTCCTATCTCCCTCTGACCTCTGGAGGAGGAACCCGGGGGCCGCTGGTGTCCCTGTCTCCTGGACACAATGGAGGGACATCCAGCCCCCCGCCTGCACCTGCTGTGTGGGGCCAAGGCCAGGGGACACATTCCAGCAGGACACTGATCCACACTGACCACACTGACCGATTCTCACAAACCCTCCAGTGATAGTTGGACCTGGCCACACACAGACAGGCACACAGGCAGAAAGGCACATAGGCAGGCAGGCACACAGACAGGCACAAAGACTGGCAGGCAGGCAGACAAACAGGCAGATCGACAGAAGACAAAATAAAAGAAGCAATGGAACAATATGTGTAAAAGTGACAGTAAAAGAGTTAAAAAGGAAGAGTTTTTTATTGTAATAAATTGTTGATATGATTTAAGTATTATTTTATATTATCACTAACAATAATGATTATTTTGTTAATGAATAATTCAAATCTAATGAATCGAAATATTATGTTATGTCTGTTGTTATCAATAATTACAAGCAGAATAATAATAATTCATATTATGGTTATTATTATTTAATTTATAATTCATATTATCAAAAGATGTGTTTGCGAACATTACATTATTATTTCCCCAAAAATCCTCAAATTCAGGTTCTGGTAAAGGCAAAAGATAACAGCCGAAGATACACCAAAGCTTCTTCATCAGATATAAAGCATTTGAATATCTGTTGTTTTAAACAATTACCTCATATTCAGCCCTCAAACTGCAGGTCTGTTCACAGTTTATCAAACCGCACGTGTGTGTAGTTGAATCATAGCAGCATATCTAATCTTATTAGGGTTCCTGCTGATATCTAAGATATTACTAAGTATTTCAATAATCGAAATGTGCCAATTTGCCTTTAGAACCTTCATTTTTATTTTGTATAATTAGTTTTTATATGTTATACTATATATTATACAAATAGTTATATTTAAATATATAAAAAATGCTAAATACAAAAAAGTGAAACAGTCTGGAGTTTAATATATACTGTATTTCTACAATATCAATAATTCTAGAAATACACACTGTATTGTTTTTGTCAAATAATTTTCTTGGCATAAGCTTGGTAAATAATGGGCCAAAGTTTTTGTGTTTTTTATTGAAATTTAGAATGTATTTTTTTCCATATATAGCAAAAATAAATTATGACGTCTTTTTATATACAATTAACCACAGTTTTTAATACATATATTTGTGTAAATTAAAACATACATATTTAATACAATTATTGAATATCTTACGACACAATGCTAGATACAATTAAGTCTCTAAAAACAAAATAAGTTTGTTAGTCTCAATTAAATACGATTTTTTTGGGGTTAATATTGTCACCCTGGCAAACATTTCATTTCTTCCTAAATGTGAGGACAAGGAGCTTGTGCCACCAGGAAGGTGTTAATTACTGAAAGACCCCCCCCCCCTCCCCCAAGCCTTGTTAGTAGTCAACCTCTGAGATCATTGTGTGGCATCGTTCTATTGGTGGGGCTTCACAGTTCTCTGTGAAAGAGAGACTGGGTTGAAATAATTTGTTTAATTTGGAGCGTCTCCCAACCCAGCAGGTGAGGACGGAGAGGAGGGGGGAGGGTGTTTGGGGGTGGTTGTTTAGGGGGGCCTGGAGTGGGGGCACTGCTGCTGCTGTTCAGGGGTGTCAGTATCACACTTCACCCTGCCCCAGCTGAAGACCCACAGTGCTGTCCCTCTCCCTCCCTTTCCCTTCCCCTTCCTCACCCACCTCTTCCCCTTTCCCTCACCTCTCCTCACCCCCCCTCACCCCCCTTCCCCTTGTCTGTCCTTCCTCCAAACTGCACCAACACAAAGCCAGTTTCTAATTATCTCTGAATAGCAATGTTATTGAACCCTAATTTGAGGTAATGGATTGTGATGGGTGCTGAGAGAAGAAGAAAAGGACATTTTTCCCTCTAATTGTCAGGTCACTTATATTGTCATTGTTAGTTGTGTCTGTGAAAGACTAAAATGCCCTCTTTGACCGTCAGATTCCTGGTTGACCAAACACAACGCAGAGGAAACTATCACCGGGGAAACTATCACCGGGGACACTATCACCGGGGACACTATCACCGGGGACACTATCACCGGGGACACTATCACCGGGGACACTATCACCGGGGAAACTATCACTGGGGACACTATCACCAGGGACACTATCACCGGGGACACTATCACCGGGGAAACTATCACCGGGGACACTATCACCGGGGAAACTATCACCGGTGACACTATCACCGGGGACACTATCACCGGGTACACTATCACCAGGGACACTATCACCAGGGAAACTATCACCGGGGACACTATCACCAAGGAAACTATCACCGGGGACACTATCACCAAGGAAACTATCACCGGGGAAAATATCACAGAGGAAACTATCACCGGGGAAACTATCACCGGGGACACTTCTACAAACACAAAATAACACCAAAAACGCTCATGCCTCTAAACCAACTGATCTTTTTCATTTTACATCAGATTCGTAAGGAGAAAATTGTAAAAGTTCCACAAAAATAAAAATAAATTGGGGGGGGGGGCTGATGACTCTCCACTTTACTGCAGGTGAAGCGGGTGAAGCAGTCACCAGATGTGTGGGAGACGAGGGACAGATGTGGGGGAGATGTGTCCTCATCAGACCCTCAGAGGTGAGGAGGAGGTGGGTGAGTCTGCTGGATTCATGTTTCTCCCCTCCCTCCCTCCCTCCTCAGCCTCATTGTGAATATCAGGGATAATGAAGAACATGTTAAAGAGTGTAAGGAGACAAGTGAAATCAACATCCTGTTCTTCCTCTTCATGTAGGTCATATTTCAGACTCTCTGTGTTTCAGACTCTGTGTTTCAAACTCTCTGTGTTTCAAACTCTCTGTGTTTCAAACTCTCTGTGTTTCAAACTCTCTGTGTTTCAAACTCTCTGTGTTTCAAACTCTCTGTGTTTCAAACTCTTGTGTTTCAGACCCTGTGTTTCAAACTTTCTGTGTTCCAGACTCTGTGTTTCAGACTTTGTTTCAGACTCTGTTTCAGACTCTGTGTTTCAGACTCTGTGTTTCAGACTCTGTGTTTCAGACTTTGTTTCAGACTCTGTGTTTCAGACTCTGTGTTTCAGACTCTGTGTTTCACACCCTGTTTCAGACTGTGTTTCAAATTCTCTGTGATTCAAACTCTCTCTGCCACAGCAGGCCTCAGATTCTGTCTTGTTTCAGAGAAGGAGAATCTGTGCCCAGATTGGCTTCTTGTTATGATAAGGATTTTCCTTCATATCGGGTCAAAGAAAAACAATGTTTGACTTGGATTTGTGGCTTGTGGACGCACATTACAATGGGAAGATTTTCATTTTATCTGAGTCGTGAGCCTTCAGTTAGAGGGCTCTATCTGCCCTCCTCCTCTCTCTCTCTCTCCCTCTCCCTCCTCCCCTCTCTCCCTCTCCCTCTCTCTCCCTCATCCTCTCCTCTCTCTCCCTCCTCCTTTTCCTCCTCTTCGTCTCTCTTCTTCTCCCCTGTGTCTGTCAATCAAACTGCAACCCAGTAGATGTGCTAAAATACCAGATTTCTATTCAGCGATGCAATTCAAATATCCCACCCAGGCTTAAGGATAAGACCAGAGTAACAAGATCATTTATTTCTCTGTGTTTTCAGGATCCATGTCTTACAGCGCAGCACATCACAAAGCCTCGTCAAACAGATAAAAGCAAAGATAACTAGTTTTGTGTTTCCTCTGCCTGCCAGCTGGACTTAACCCTCATCTCTCCTGTGTTCAGAAACACAGAGAATCCCACTGGCTTGAAGTCCTGCTGGCTGATACAAGCTTTGCTTTTCCAAAGATTACTTGTTAAATTTAGAGATATTTTGGGAGATTCATGATACATGGTCAAAGAGAAGAATGAGACACTGTTGACGAATCATTTTGAAAGAAACAATGTAAAATATGTATGATATGTTAATGCCTTGTCTGACATTTCATGGTTATGACAATAATGAACTAAAACAGTTTGCTAAATTCTTATTCATGCTGTTTATTCAGATTTGACGAATATATTCATTTCTGTCTGGAAGTCATACATATACATTTGTGTTTTGTAAATGTATGAAGTACACAAATAAATCACGCTTCACATCACTGAAGACATTAGTTCCTTTAGGCAAGTTTAGCATTAAAATTGAACAAATTAAACCCCCACCAAAAAATCTCTTTATATCTTATACAAAAAAATTGCAATATTTAGCATGTTAGCCACAGGAGTACAGGAAAACCAACAGTATCCACCTTTCAATTTACAAGAAAAAATATATATTAAAGGAAATATTGGTCATTCATTTAGTTCATTTAATTATCAGTTGTATATTGTACAGCTGTGCTATGAAACACTGCAGCAGAGAAGCTGTCATTATTGCACCATGCTGGACATTCATGTGCTAAAGGAATTAAATATGACGTTAATGTTTTACTAAGAGTTATTGATGCTCTGCTTTATCTAACTCAGTCCTGTCAAACCTAAACCTGACTTATACACACTGTACCTTTTCAAATTATAAAAATGAAGAAAAAAATGGTATGTGAAGCAAAATTTATTTATCGGAAATATGCTAGCATGGTTTCAATATTTTGATGACAATTTGAGTTTAATATCGTAACAATTCCTCCAAAGTTCAGTTCATAATTCCATGTGATGTTGTTTTGAACATGATTATTAATGTTCCCTTCAAGCAGGACCACCATCTCTCCTGGTGAGCTGAGCTGCTACAAACACTAACAGAAACTGTTTATCATATTTTATTGAAACTTTAAATGTATTTATTCAAATGCTCAACATTTTATTCTCTTATTATTTAAATCTTTCCCCAGGATTCCTACAAGCCTTTTATTCAACAGACAATTTAATCGTTGTTCTCATAACAAATGCAATCATGTTTCTCCTTTATGGAATAACAATATTTATATTTTCGTAAACAGCAGAAAGCATCGGAGGGAACTGTGTTGAAAGTTGACTAACCAGCGGTGCTCAGTTACCCAAATCCAACCTGACTTCTGACAAGAGGTCATGTGATTTCTGAAAACAGAATATGCCTCTTAGTTACATGTGTGTTTGCATAATGTGGATGAGGTCATGTTGTCAGGATGCTTCTGACTGTCTGCCAATACACATGAACACATGTTGGCAAAAACAAGACGGACCACAGATGTGGATACAGTGCTGGTTCAGGTCAGGAAGGAGGGATGGAGGGATGGAGGGGATGAGGGATGGAGGGGAGGAGGGATGGAGGGGAGGAGGAGGGGTTCAGCCCAGAGCAACAGATTTGACTTTCAGCAGAGGGAAGCAGACACTGGAGGAGTTAAAGTACTTGAGAGTTGTTGTTTCTTCTTGTTCTTGTGATGTGATGACAGAAATGACTGAACTGACACTAATGCTGTGGATCTCTTTTGCTCTAATTGTTGATTCAATTTGCTAACGACTAATGTGATGTAAGTGGCAGTCAGATCTCCATAGAACAGGAGACATGGTGACCAAGCTGCTGTGATGACCTGTCACAGAAGCTCTGCTCACATACTAATCTTTGATGAGAATTCACACTTAATTGTTTCTGATTTGTTCTTTTTTTTTTCAATACAGAGCTTTAGAAACCACTTCACCAGTCATGGTTTTGACCTCCGCCCCTGCCCCGCCGCAGCACCCGAGGTAACAACCCGCACCGCCACACACACACACACACACACACGCCATCAAAAGTCGTGGATTCGTCAACAGAAGCACTGTCACCCCCTGGTCTTCTGCTGTTCCCAGTCTGAGTGAATCTGCAGGTGAATCTCAGCTCTGAGTGAATCTGCAGGTGAATCTCAGCTCTGACTGAATCTGCAGGTGAATCTCAGCTCTGAGTAAATCTGCAGGTGAATCCCAGCTGAGACAGGCTGCAGCCCTGATTCAGTGACCTGGGTTCGATTCTGACCTGAGTTCGATCATCCCCTCCCTCCTCCCCTCCACCTGCAGTCTAACACTGTCCAGAAAAGCAGAAAAAGGCAGAAATATATTTTCTAATGAAAGTGAGATAAGCAGAGAGACTCACCCACATGACAGATGAATCTCCTGGTCTTTATGAAGATCTGCTTTCTACTTTCTCCTCCTGTGAAAGGGGCCCTCTCTCTCTCTCTCCTCCTTTCTCTCTCTCTCTTCTCCTCCTCTCTCTCTCCTCCCCTCTCTCTCCTCCTTACAGCACCTTGTTCTACCTCGTTCTCTCTGTGCTCCATGTTATCACAGTGGCTGGTGCAGCAGGACCTCAGAACAGCTGAGGAGGTCTGGCCTTATATTGTCTTTGGATGAGACTTCTGAGTTACATGACTTGCAAATCGAGTTCTGATGTTGAATGGAATTGACATTTTCAAATGTAAATACATAGAATATTTCATATTTTATAGCGGGCGATGGAAAACGTGGGTCTAATTAAAACATAATGATATTTTCCTCTCACTACCACCAGGGCCAGAGAATGGTGTTGCTATGAAGGTTATGAATAAATATGGTCATGTCTTTATGTATTCAGTCATTTGGCAGGATATTTATTTGAGCTCCTGTATTCATGTATTTATTAATACTTCTGGGTTGTAATTTCCCTCAGACAAACACGGCTTCAGTAACAGGAAGTTGGAGCCTCTTTTGGAGTGAGATCAGAACCCAGCGGGTCCTCGTGAATCATGAATCGTGAATCGTGACTCGACTCGTGTCTCTCCTGCTCTGGACCGGACAGAAGGAGAGTCAGACTTTAGAGGATTCAGAGTTATGAAGCTCAGGGGGATGAAGGTAAGTAAAAAATTACTTCAGTTCACTTTGGTGCAGCTTCCATTAGTAAAGATAAATAAACATTATTTAAACCATCTGTCAGTCCCTCTTAGATATATCTCCTCTGAGGTTCAGCAACTCCAATAACCCAGGGCACTGAATATTTAATTATTATACTAACTGAATAATCAAAAAGTTAATTTCCAAACCCGCCACTGCATGCAGAAGACAATTGCATTTGTAATATGTGCATATGAAATGTTCTTCCCCCCCCCACAGAGCCTTACAGGGCAGGAAACACACACATCTTCAGCTCCACTAACTCAGCTCATATTCACTTGTCCTCACTAATGACATGTTTAACCTTACATGAGGCTGAATTTGTTCTACATGAACGTGTGTTTGTGTGTGAGAGAGTCTGAGGGAGGCAGAGGCCAGGGGGGGGGCGGTGGGGGTGGTGAGACCAGCGTGGTGATGTGAGACCGGCGTGGTGATGTTAGACCAGCGTGGTGATGTGAGACCGGCGTGGTGATGTTAGACCAGCGTGGTGATGTGAGACCAGCATGGTGATGTGAGACCAGCGTGGTGATGTTAGACCAGCATGGTGATGTGAGACCAGCATGGTGATGTGAGACCAGCATGGTGATGTGAGACCAGCGTGGTGATGTGAGACCAGCGTGGTGATGTGAGACCAGCGTGGTGATGTGAGACCAGCATGGTGATGTGAGACCAGCATGGTGATGTGAGACCAGCGTGGTGATGTGAGACCAGCATGGTGATGTGAGACCAGCATGGTGATGTTAGACCAGCATGGTGATGTGAGACCAGCGTGGTGATGTGAGACCAGCGTGGTGATGTGAGACCAGCGTGGTGATGTGAGACCAGCGTGGTGATGTGAGACCAGCATGGTGATGTGAGACCAGCATGGTGATGTTAGACCAGCATGGTGATGTGAGACCAGCGTGGTGATGTGAGATTGTTATTATAATAATAAAAATAATAATAATACAATAATGATCTAAGTACAAAAATATACATTATGTGAGAATTAGGATCTCCAATAATTATATTTCTAGTTTCCAAAGCATATTTATTTGTTTTACATTAATGATTTATTAAGATTACATATTTAGCATACTATAGTATTGGTATTATTGTTATTTTATAAAAATTATAATAGTTGTGCTTTATTTAAATACTATTTGACATTATTTATATAATATACAATTATTGGTGCAATATTATTAATAATATTATTGACATAAACTATTGTAACTTTTTTCAATTAAATTAATTTAATTTGAAATGAATCTTTAAAAAATCATTTAAATTAATTAGGACACAATGGCATGCGATAATTATTTAATGATACATAATTGTACATGATTATTGTGTAAATAATGTACATATTACAGTCATGATGGGACTTTGTCCTGATTGTCTGTCTCTGTCTCTCTGTCTGTCTCTCTCTGTCTATCTCTGTCTCTGTCTCTCTCTCTGTCTCTCTCTCTGTCTCTCTCTCTGTCTCTCTCTGTTTCTCTCTTTCTATCTGTCTCTGTCTCTCTGTCTCTCTGTCTCTGTCTCTGTCTCTCTCTCTCTCTCTCTCTCTCTCTCTGTCTCTGTCTCTCTGTCTCTGTCTGTCTCTGTCTCTCTCTCTCTGTCTCTCTCTCTCTCTCTCTCTGCTCAGAGTAGAGGTGAGACGTCTGAACACGTCTCCTCACTGTGGAATGATTCATGTGTTTCAGGGTGCAGAAACGTGTTTTTGTATTTGTGTGTGAATTCTATACAGTGGATCCATTGTGCTGGAAGCTCTGTCTCTGCTGGTGTGTGTGTGTGTTTGGCAGGCAGTACCAGTCTCCGTCAGACCATCTTAGTTCTGATCGGCTGGGTGACCTGCCTGTATCTGGGATCCTCACTGACCCAAATGATGCTGTTATGAAGAGGTGAGGAGCACACACTCACACACACACGCACACACTCACACACACACATTCACTCACACACACACACACACACACAGTATTGACTATTAAGGTCCAGTGTTTGTACTAACTCCTGATGTAACTTATCCATCCATTCAAGCAGAACTCCTTCAAAATACTCTTCATCATAAACACAACATCTTCATCATTCTGTGTAACATTGGAGCAGAACATGTGTTAGCAGTGTAAACATGAAGACCTGTCTGTCTGCTCTTGCCTTTCCGCTGTTCTCCGTGGTGACCAGAAAGGCTGGTCTCACCACTAGATGGCGATGTAGGTTAAAGCTGTGTGCTGATGGGTGAACTTGGACATTTGAAGGAGTTTGGGAACGTTTGTCCACATAGAAAGGAGGCCCACAGCCTCAGAAAGGAGGCCTACAGCCTCAGGAAAAAGGCCCATAGCCTGAGAGAAGAGGCCAACACACAGAGAGAGAAACGGAGGGAGACAGAGAGAGACAGAGAGAGAGACAGAGAGAGAGACAGAGAGAGAGACAGAGAGAGAGACAGAGAGAGAGACAGAGAGAGAGACAGAGAGAGAGACAGAGAGAGAGACAGAGAGAGAGACAGAGAGAGAGACAGAGAGAGAGACAGAGAGAGAGACAGAGAGAGAGACAGAGAGACAGAGAGAGAGAGACAGAGAGTGACAGAGAGAGACAGAGAGAGAGACAGAGAGATAACTCTGGTGGAGTGAGATGCTGCAGTTTAGGGTTGCTCTGTCATGTTGACTGGAATAAGGAAGTTTGGTCGGCATGTTTGGTTTTTGGTTCAGAGGAAATGGTTTTGTTTGATTAACATCCTCCTGTGCATGTGGGTGTGTGTGTTTGTCTGCTCATACGTGACGCCGTCACTTTAAGGTGAAGACAAGCAGGACAGGCTGATCATCACAGAGCAGGTAACTGTCTGTCTGTACATCAACATGTCTGTCTTTCTGTACATCAACATGTCTGTCTGTCTGTACATCAACATGTCTGTCTGTACATCAACATGTGTCGTACCCAGAACAGTTCAGATATAAACACTGGCATCAATACACAGAACAGGAACACAAATGTGCTGTCATCTCACACATTACTACACATTACCAGAAATGACTGATATTTATATGTGTTTGTGTGTGTGTTTGTGTGTGAGACCAGCAACCTCTCCACATAGATCAGGTTGTTGTTTTGAAATAACAAAATGGCCTCTCGCACTGCGACTTTATGAAAATCATGTCATATATCTCATAATATATCCCATAATAAGCCATTGTGACGGTCTGCTGTTCACCTGCTGACTTCATAATGCGCTCTAATAGGAAACCATTTTGAATTCAGCATTTTGTTTCTGTGGTGACACAGGGAAGCTCATGACCCTGATGCTGCCATCTCTCTCTATCTCTCTGTCTGTCTCTGTCTGTCTCTCTGTCTGTCTCTCTCTCTGTCTCTCTCTCTCTGTCTCTCTCTCTGTCTCTCTCTCTGTCTCTCTCTCTCTCTCTGTCTCTCTCTCTGTCTCTCTCTTTCTCTCTTGTGTAAAAGGCCTTTGGGATTTGTTTTAAATTGAATTAGTGATAAATCCATGAGTAACATCCAAGATGTTGGGAAACATTGATATGTTTGATATGAAAGGTTTCATGTGTGTTATCAGTCCTCAAATAGTGTTCTAGATAATTTGTTTGTTAAGGACAAACATAAAATTCTGTAATGTGACAAAACACTAGTAAATACTGTATGATTATGTCATTGATAATGTCATTTCATGGTAGGAGGGCAGGCAGGGGAGACGAGACAAGGCGGGGGGGGGGGGGAGTGTTCAGGGTGAGGGAGGCCAGGGTGTGGGGGGGCCAGGGTGAGGGGGGCCAGGGTGAGGGGGGACCAGGGTGAGGGGGGGCCCAGATTTGGTTATTAACCTCTCCTAATTAGATCTTCTGGACTCCATTGTTCCTCTAATGAACCCTCAATAGAAGACCCAGACTCACACTGTCTTCACAACCACCACAGCTAAATGAGAATGTCCTTATTTTACCCCCCTCTGCTCTGCTCTCTGCTCCTCCCCTGTTCTCCTCTCTCCTGTCCTAGATAGGTGGGGAGAGAGAGATACTACACATGTGTAGCATTAGCCATGATTAGCACCCCAGTATGGATGTTAGTGTAGCATTAGCCATGATTAGCACCCCAGTATGGATGTTAGTGTAGCATTAGCCATGATTAGCACCCCAGTATGGATGTTAGTGTAGCATTAGCCATGATTAGCACCCCAGTATGGATCTCCTCTAATTACCTGAGCTGCTCTGGTTCACTGACACTTAAGGACCACCTCAATCCCATTATCTCTCCATCCAGTAAGCCTAGCAACCCAGCCTCCTGTCCTCCACCCACCCAGCCTCCTGTCCTCCACCCACCCAGCCTCCTGTCCTCCACCCACCCAGCCTCCTGTCCTCCACCCACCCAGCCTCCTGTCCTCCACCCACCCAGCCTCCTGTCCTCCACCCACCCAGCCTCCTGTCCTCCACCCACCCTCCCTTTTGTCCTCCACCCACCCAGCCTCCTGTCCTCCACCCACCCAGCCTCCTGTCCTCCACCCACCCAGCCTCCTGTCCTCCACCCAGCTTCCCGTTTGTCCTCCACCCCAGACAGACTGCGTTCGACTAGAGAGGGGAGAGAGGGAAGGAAAGAGAGGAGGGTAGAGGGTGGATGGCTGAAGGGGAGATGGGGGGGGGGGGGGGGGGGATTGGTGAGGGGGGGGGTGAGAGGTGAGGGGGGTGAGAGTTGAGGGGGGGTGAGGGGTTGAGGTGCTTAGGGGGGTGAGGGGTTAGGGGGGTGAAGGGGGGTGCAACTGTGTATTTTTTTTCAAAGACTGTGTTCTTGGTTCCTGTGCCCCCCAAACCCTTCACAGGTCTGGTGTGAGTGTGTGTGTGTGGGGGTGCGTGCGTGTGTGTGTGTGTCAGGGCTGATTGGCATCTGCTCTCTGGGATGGCAGTCTGCTCCTGGCAACAACAGGCACAGAGCTGTGAGGGAGGGGGGCAAGGAAAGGGAGGGAGGAGGGCAAGGAGAGGTAGGGAGGGAGGCAGAGGGAGAAAAGCATACACAAATAACCAACAGATAACTAACAGCACTTTAAGACGACACAGAGATTTTCCCCTCATTCTGCGACTCTCAGACACACTGCAGAGGAAGAGGAGGAGGAAGATGTGAAAGAGGAATAAGAGGGAGGAGGAGAAGGAGAGGAAGAGAAGGAGGAAGGAGAGGAGGAAGAGGAGAAGTAGGACAGGGAAGATGTCTGTAATGTGTTATCATGTACTTAGATAATGATACCATGCTGGTATGAGGGTTACAGAGATTATGGTATTATTCATGTAAACAACTGATTTTCCGCTTCTTAATTGTTGTAAGGCCATTGAGCTCAGAATTAATCAATAATTATTATTACTCACATTATTATTATTATTATTATTATTATTAATAATGATGTGTTTTATTATTTATTACTTTATTTTGTTAAATATTTATATAATCATCGAACATTCAGAATTCAGAATATTTTATATTACATTTGCACCAGTATGTTTAATTAGTGGAAATTTAAATGCAGTGTTGGCAGAAAGGTTTGGGGACTATCACGTTGCTATGATCAGTGAGAGTTGAGATGTAATTGAGATGTAGTTATGATGTAGTTGAGATGTAGTTGAGATGTAGTTGAGATGTAGTTATGATGAAGTTGAGATGTAGTTGAGATGTAGTTATGATGTAGTTATGATGTAGTTGAGATGTAGTTGAGATGTAGTTGAGATGTAGTTGAGATGTAGTTATGATGTAGTTATGATGTAGTTGAGATGTAGTTGAGATGTAGTTATGATGTAGTTGAGATGTAGTTGACATTCTGTTCTTCTGGTCTTTCTAAGCTACTTGCTCTTTTGTCATCTTGTTTGTGACAACTAACATGAATGCACTTTCCTCATGTAAACATACTGTATGTTATACCAAACAGTAAGTTCCAGAACTGCTCAAATAAATCCCAACAAACTTCTTCCTAATAATCAGAGTTTTGTGTTCACGTCAAAACTCAGTCTTCAGAAATCTCCTTTAATCCCTCGTCAGCAGAACCAGATCTTGTGTTCATTAGTGTTGAAAGTGTTTGAAATCTCTGTGTGTTTGGGTCCAACCCAAGCTCATGTATCCAGACCCAGGTAAGAATGATTCACAATGACTGGCGTTTATACGATTTTATCGAAACGAATCTTCTGGCTTCCCAACGTCTCTTAGATGTTGAATCTCTCCCTCTTTCATAGCGATGGACCACGCTGTTGTCAAGGCAGCACGGACGGTTGATGTGCGGTAAATTGATTTCCGGGGAGATGTGATG
This sequence comes from Protosalanx chinensis, assembly GCA_030340685.1. Classification (NCBI taxonomy): domain Eukaryota; kingdom Metazoa; phylum Chordata; class Actinopteri; order Osmeriformes; family Salangidae; genus Protosalanx; species Protosalanx chinensis. The sequence goes on from CM059333.1 coordinate 5,817,541, forward strand.
GATGAATGGAAAATGAACATCTTCATCGCTGACCCCATCTGTGGCAGCGTCACGATTGCTTCTCTCTGCGGCCGGCGATGATTGACAGGCTGGCTAACGAGCGCTGTCGCCGGTCATGTTATAATTTCAGTGTGAGGAAAACAGTGGAGTCCTGCTCTCATAATGATCTCCTGAGGAACAGGAAGACGAGACTGAAGGAGCCAATCGTCGATCCGCACAGACTGAATGAAAGAGTCCAAGTAAATAAGAGTGAGAAGATGAAAGTAGATTAAAAAAGTTGTGAGTGTTTTGGTCGACCTGCTGGATGCTTCCATTGTTTACCTGGAGATGAGCTGCAGACAGACAGCCTCACTAGCAACAGTCACTAATGGATGTCCACTTGCCTGAAGCTGGGGAATTTCAAAAGACTGTAAATGAAATGAGTGCATTTCACATCTGATATGAAGCTGATATGTGATGTACACTGACGTGTGTGTATGTGTGTGTTTCAGGACTCGATGGCAAGTGTGTGTTTGTGTGTGTGTGTTTACCTATGAGTGCGTATGTGTGTGAACATGGATCATGTCATATCTTCAGCCTAGACTGAAGGTAGGTATCTTTGTTTTTCTGAGTGATTAAGAGGTGACAATATGTTGATGATGATCGGGTCTCTAATCAAGCCTCCATCATGTTTTATTCTAGCCTTGATTAAAGCCCCAGTCTCCATATTGTCACCTCTTATCTAAACAAACAGAGACTCGACTGCCTTGATTAATGTTCCTCTCAGCTCTACCAGCCACAGACAGTCTGAACCTCCTGTCCTTTCAAAAGCTTCAGAACATGAAGGGATGGGACACTGATGTGGAACAAAATAGATTCATTTTGTTTTCAATCTGGAGACGGTCAGTTACTGCTGGTCAGATACTGTCCCCTCCACACCTCCACCCAGCCTCCCCTCCACACCTCCACCCTGCCTCCCCTCCACACCTCCACACCTCCTCCTCTCCGCAGACCCAGGCCTCTCTCTCTCCAGTCCCCTGGTCTTGTACAGCCTGACCACTTCTTACGGTCAGTGACTGCATCCTGTCCGGACCTCCAGCTGGGTGTATGAAAGCACTTAGCTGGAGGGGGGCTGAGAGGGAGGGAGGGGGGTTGGAGGAGGGAGGGGGGCTGGAGGAGGGAGGGAGTGAGGGGTCAGTAAGGGTCAGTCTGTTCTGAGTCTCTCCTGGTCTGGGCTGCTCTGGGTCAAGCAGGAGAGACATGACTCCCTGGTGATGGTGCTCAGACATGACTCCCTGATGATGCGATGCACAGACATGATGATGAGCGCTCGGATTCAGACTTTCTCCGTCAACGCCAGGTGAGAATGTCAGCATTCAGAAACCAAAAAACACAAAAATATGCTGTCATCATGAAAACACACACAAACACTGTGACAGACTTCCTGCTCTTAGCATCATCATGCTGCTGATGTCCCTGTTTCTGCCCTCCTCCTCCTGTGTGTGTGTGAGTGTGTGTGTGTGTGTGTGGTGCTCTCTCTGCTCTCGGACACTGCTTGATGTGTGTGTAAGAGACACTGTGGTGGAACAGCAGCAGCATCGACCTCAGATGTACAACTCTGCAATTACAGGCAACAAAGAACTCAGGTAAGGATTCATTATGTTTAACAACCAGGAGAGTCTTTCTCTGTATCTATCATCACTCTCTCTTTTCATCCTGTCTGCTCAACGCCCTCGCTTTCTCACCTGCCCCTCCCCAATCACACACACACCTATACACACACACACACACACTCACACTATATTAAGAAAATTAAGTGGAAGAAAAAGAGAATAAACAACCTGGTAGATGAAGAGAAGATGAACAGATGAGCCCAAACACAGTGGGGGTGGAGGGACAGGCAGGCAGGCAGGCAAAGAGACAGACAGGCAGGCAAGATGTGTGTTCTTCAGTATCTGTTGAAAGCAGCCTTCTGTTCGTTGTTTGCACACACCAAGACAATGGTGAGGTCAGAGGGTGAGTGGCTGTCTGGGGTCACCTCTGTCTGGGCTGCAGTAGAACTCTAGCCCCAGGCTGCAGCTTCAGGCCTGCTCTGGGAGACAATAACGGAGTTCCAGATTGATTGTGAAAATCTTCATCTGACAATGTTCCTTTGTGTTTAAATGCATCTGACACCACAGTTGGCACCTTAAACAACAGACAGACACACACACACACACAGACCACAGTTAGCACCAAGTCTTAAAACAACACTTAAACACACACACACACACACACCACAGTTGGCACCTTAAAACAACAGACACACACACACACACCACAGTTAGCACCAAGACTTAATACAAAACCTTAACACACACACACATTACGGCAGAATACAATTAAGAAGCATTGACCAGTTGTGCAATTTCACAATGAAATATGATTAACCTGTTTTATCAAATGACACACTGATGACATGATTCTAATAACAATACAATCCCCTAATGATTGCTAGTATCAGATCTCCTCCTCCTACCGTTCAAAACACTGTATGACAATAAGAATAATAACCCAAGCATCTCTTTTGTTTCTGAGTTACACACTGCTCAGTGGACTCTGACAAGCACCAAATATTTCACAACTTTCTCAAGCTTGGCCAAATATTTTGTCATTTTTTTGGTTAAGGAAGCGATCGATAAAACCCAGAGTTTCACAGTGAGTCTTTCTGGAGAAACAAATGTAGCCTGGGAACTCACTACAGACTGAACTACTTCCTGTTTAGCGATGCAGTGTTGTCTGTGTTCTGACTTCCTGTGTTGCTTTGCCGTGGTGTCTGTGTTGCCAGGCAGCAGACATGAGTCTGACTGTCAGTTATTCCCAGCAGCAAGTTCACCTCAGTACAGGAACTCCTCTGACTCCACTTGTTAGGAGCTGCAACCTGTCAATACACTTGTACTAGATTCCTCCCTCTCTCTTTCCCTCTCTACATAACTCTCTCTCTCTGTCTCTCTCTCTCTCTCTCTCTCTCTCTCTCTCTTTCACTCTCTACATAACTCTCTCTCTCTCTGTCAGGAAAGTGATGGCATGTTTTTGCAGCACACCTGAAGAGAACATAAGTTGTTTGCGTGTGAGGAGAGGTGTGTGTATACCACTGGAGGCCAGACACAGCCAGCCAGCCAGTCAGCCAGCTAGTCAGTCAGCGATCGAGTCAGTCTACTTTATAGTCCTGCTGGAGAAAAGCATAATCACTGACATCTAAAGCCATCCCTTTGAATTGAAATGAGTGAGAGAGAGATAGAGAGAGAGTCAGGGTAATTAGTATCTAACTGGAGGGAAGAAAACAGCCACATGTCTAGATCTGGCTCAATCCCTCTGATTCTGGCTCTGGGTGCTTATTCTTTGGGTCTCCATGGGTCTGTGTGGGTCTGTGAGATTAACCTTAACCTCAAAGTTCCCTAAAAATAAAAAGACAAATCTTTTGTAGTTTTGGGACCAAGACCTTGTTCTTTAGATGTCCTTTAGAGATCCTGTCCTTTAGAGATCCTGTTCTTTAGAGATCCTGTCCATTAGAGATCATGTCCTTTAGAGATCATGTCCTTTAGAGATCCTGTCCTTTAGAGATCCTGTCCTTTAGAGATCCTGTCCTTTAGAGATCCTGTCCTTTAGAGATCCTGTCCTTTAGAGATCCTGTCCTTTAGAGATCCTGTCCTTTAGAGATCCTGTCCTTTAGAGATCCTGTTCTTTAGAGATCCTGTTCTTTAGAGATCGTGTTCTCAGAACCTGGGAGGGCTGCGGGGGACCTGGAGGGGGTGTGCTGGGGGGGACCTGGAGGGGGTGTGCTGGGGGGACCTGGGGGGTGTGCTGGGGGGGACCTGGGGGGCTGGGTGCAGCCTGGGGGGCCAAAAAGTGACGAGAATAGCGGGGGGGGGGGGGGGGGGGCAGTACTGGATGGGGTTTAAATTTGAGGAGATTAGAAAAGAGGGGGAAAAGGGTTAGGGGTGACAGGACAGGGTGAGGGGTGAGAGAGGTAGGGCAAAGGGATGGAGGAAGGGGGGAGGGGCAGAGGAGCGAGGGTCTCTTTCACGCAGACCCCTCCCCTGCTGCCCCTCCCGCCCTCCCTCGCTCTCTCCATCTCCGACACCATCTGAATAGAGGCTGTCTGTCCTGGCCTCTGGGATTTCTGCTGTTCTCAGGGGGAGGGAGGACGGAGAGAGAGAGAGACAAGAGAGAGAGGAGGCCAGAAGAGAGAGACACATACAGAGAGAGAAAAGGCGAGGGGGTTGGAGGAGTGAGAAATGTAATACAATAGAGCGAAGCAGCTCAGAAAAAGCTGAAGAGAGAGAGAGAAAGAGAGGAGAGCGAGAGGGGGATTAAGAGAAAGGCATGGAGCACATGTGTGGAAGACACTAATGCATCTTACCCAAACTTCAGCGCCCCCAAAGCCCTGGATTAGTGGCAGGGCAGGCTGGGACACGAGGCCTGGTCTCTGGGTTATTATCCTGCTCTGCTCCCTGCCTTATTACAGCCCTCATCCAGCTCTTTATCCATCCTTTGTGTCACATTATACTTTTTTTTAGAATACATTATATATTTTCTGAGCGTTAAGTTAAAACGGTCTGAATCTGGACAAGGCTGGAGGGGGAGGGGAGTGGGGTGTTGGTGTTGGTGTTGGGATAGAAGCGGTTTAAGGAAAAATAACATGGAGAGGTGGATGTTAACAGGACTGAACACAACTCAGAACTCACCAACATCACCTAATGCTCTCTCTCTCTCTCTGTTTCTCTTTCTCCCTCGCTCTCCTTTTCCCTCGCTCCCTCCCCTCTCTCCCTCCCTCCCTCCCTCCCTCCCTCCCTCCCCCTCTTCTCTCTGCTCTGCTGGGTGAGTACAGTGTTCCTGATGGGATTAGAGTGGCAGGTTCCAGCTCTTTTGAAGACCTGTGTGAAGAAGCGGGAGAGAAGCTAAGCTGTTAGCAGCTGATACTGTTCCTGTCAACCCTGAATCTCTCTCTCTCTCTCTCTCTCTCTCTCTCTCTCTCTCTCTCTCTCTCTCTCTCTCTCTCTCTCTCTCTCTCTCTCTCTCTCTCTCTCTCTCTCTCCTCTCTCTCTCTCTCTCTCTCTCTCTCTCTCTCTCTCTCTCTCTCTCTCTCTCATCTCTCTCTCTCTCTCTCTCTCTCTCTCTCTCTCTCTCTCTCTCTCTCTCTCTCTCTCTCTCTCTCTCTCTCTGTGTCTGTCTGTCTCTCTCTGTCTCTCTCTATCTCCATCTCTCTGTCTCTCCTATTCTCTCTCTCTCTCTCTCTCTCTCTCTGTGTCTGTCTGTCTCTCTCTCTCTCTCTCCATCTCTCTGTCTCTCCTATTCTCTCTCTCTCTCCATGGTGTTCTGTCTCTCTATGTACTAAATCACCAGCTCAACAAAGAGCAGAGTCTGTAGAGCTGCTCTCTTGAGGTGTTTGACCCCAGATAGGATTCAGCCTTCGACACACCGGTCAAACTCCCTCCAGACAAACTGATAATACGACTGATAATACGACAAACTGATAATACTGATAAAAGCCAGTCAGCCTCCTACCTCCTCACCTTCACACCTCCACACCTTCTCACCTTCACACCTCCACACCTCCTCACCTCCACACCTCCTCAACTTCACACCTCCACACCTCCTCACCTCCACACCTCCTCAACTCCACACCTTCACACCTCCTCAACTCCACACTTTCACACCTCCACACTACCGCAACCCCAGACCTCCAGAAGACATTCGTTTGGACCAATCTGAGCAGGAGTTCAAACCTGGTTTAAGTTTGTTTTGTGTTTCTGATTCTGATCAGTAGGTGTGAACACGTTCCTGCTGGTTGCGGTTCCTGTCTGAACGAGACGCTTCATCAATCAGATGCTTCGTCAAGTCAGGCCTGCGATTCACAATGAGCCATAACCTCATCGTCTTGCCCATAGGGGTCACTAGCACCTCACCAAATCACTGGAAATTTGCATTGGAAAAAAAGAGGATTTGGA
>CM059333.1:5824009-5853541 GCA_030340685.1 Protosalanx chinensis
GAGGAGGAGAGCTAGTAGCAGAGGTGGAGCAGCATTGCAGCAGTTCTATCTTGTGTCTTCACCCCTGGGTGTCAACAGGTGAGGCAGCTTGATAAGAGCGTTTGATGTCGGCAGCTTGATTTCTACCACCAACTTCCCTTCTTCAACGATGCCTCTCAGTAGACTTCAAAGACCGCCCCCTTCCTCTCTCTTCTCACTTTAATCCACCGACCCAGACCCTTCAGTTCAAAGCACCCTTCCCCTCTCAGAACACCCTCTCCCACACCCACCAACCCCCCCCCCCCCCTCACACACACACACACAACACACACAAACACACATAAACACACAAGGTCCCACCCTTCAAAAACTGCAACCCAAACTTGTTCCAGTCTTCCCCTGCTCAGCATCGCAGCATGGAGGCCCCATGACCAGATCCTGCTATTAATTAATCCCACAAAAGAGGTTCATTTCCTGGCTTCCCAGACGGACATGAGACGAGGGCTGGAGGGTAACAGAGAACCCTGTTTCAAAGGCGACTCAGCCGGACCAGGGCGGGGAGAGAGTAGGGAGAGAGTAGGGGAGAGAGCGGGGAGAGAGTAGGGGAGAGAGCGGGGAGAGAGTGGAAGAGTAGGGGAGAGAGCAGGGAGAGAGTAGGGGAGAGAGTAGAGAGAGTAGGGGAGCGAGTAGGGAGAGAGTATGGGAGAGAGCGGGGAGAGAGTAGGGAGAGAGTAGGGGAGAGAGCGGGGAGAGAGTAGGGGAGAGAGCGGGAGAGAGTAGAGAGAGAGTAGGGAGAGAGTAGGGGAGAGAGCAGGGAGAGAGTAGGGGAGAGAGTAGAGAGAGAGTAGGGGAGCGAGTAGGGAGAGTATGGAGAGAGCGGGGAGAGAGTAGGGAGAGAGTAGGGGAGAGAGCAGGGAGAGAGTAGGGAGAGAGTAGGGAGAGAGTAGGGAGAGAGTGGGGCAGAGAGTAGGGGTACAGGAAGAGTGAGCTGCTCCCCCACAGGAGCTGGGAGAGAGAGGACATGTTTGATAGTCGGCCTACTTGAATGTGATTGAATGCTTTGTTGCAGAAAGCTCTCTACTAATCTTTACCTGCACAAAAATCTGGAGCGCAAGAAAATGCAGCTGAAGTGATCAGAGTTGAGATGAGAGGCTTTGCCCTGGGTGGCCAGGGCGATGAGGAGGGGAGGAGGGGGAGAGGAGTGGACAGACCTCTTCAAACTGTCTCACTTTCTTCTCTGACAGAAAGCTTCATTTTCCTCAAACGGGTAGAGAGAGAGGAGAGGAGGGGGGGAGGACTGGGGAGGAACACAGAGAGAGAGAGAGAGAGATGAAACGCTGAGAGAAGGAAGAGAGGATGGGAGGGGCTGGTGAGGGGCGGGGGGGGGCGCAGGATGAAGAGGGGGAAGAAAGCTGAATGATGGAGGTAAGGGGATTTGGGCAGTTCCATTCACAGGGTCTGTGGTGCATCTGAATGGAGCTGGAGGAACAGGCAGCTCTGAGACCAGCCACTCATTATCCATGCTTTATATCTAGCGCAGCACAGCACACCAGCACAGCACACCAGCTGTGCTGCTGTGTTACTGTGCTGCTGTGTTGCTGTGGTACTGTGCTGCTGTGTTGTTGTGTTGCTGTGCTGCTGTTTTACTGTGCTGCTGTGTTGCTGTGTTGCTGTGTTACTGTGCTGCTGTGTTGCTGTGTTACTGTGTTGCTGTTGTTGCTGTGTTACTGTGTTGCTGTGTTGCTGTGTTGCTGTGTTACTGTGCTGCTGTGTTGCTGTGTTACTGTGCTGCTGTGTTGCTGTGTTACTGTGCTGCTGTGTTGCTGTGTTGCTGTGTTGCTGTGTTACTGTGCTGCTGTGTTGATCCATCTTCTAACTGTCCTGATCACCTCACCAAGACTAAAACTCTGACTAATTCATGTATTTTTAAATGTGTGTGTGTGTGTGAGTGTATGTATGTGTGTGTGTGAGTGTGTATGCCTATGTGGGAGGAGTGATGCGTACATGCATGAATGTGTGTGTGTGTGTGTGTGTGTGTGTGTGTGTGTGTGAGAGAGAGAGAGTCACACTGCTGCGGGGGACAGCGGGTTAAAGGTGTGTTCGTGCCTCTCCATCCTATGAGTGTGAAGTGGACTGAAGCGGTGGCAGGTGTGGGAAACACACACACCCTCACACACACACACACACACACACGCACATACACACACCCTCACATATACACACTTGCACATACACACACCCTCACATACACACACTGGCACACGCACATACACACACACCCTCACATACACACACACGCTCACACACACATACTACGCACACACATACACCTAGTACACACACACACACACACAGGAAGTAGCCATCTCCCTCTGGAGGAAGTACACAGAGCTGAGACAGACTGTCTGACCCTCACCCCTCCTCCCCCCCCTCCACTCTCACCCTCCAGCCAACCAGATGTTCCCACACTCACAACACCTCCCCACCTCTCCAGACCCAGATCTCACCTCTCCACCTCTCTCCCCCACCCCAGACCCCCTCTCTCCCCCACCCCTGACCCCCCTGCCCCACAGAAGAGAGCGTTGTGCTTAATGTTCTCTCGTTCATCAAGCTGGTGTCAGGATTTTCCCGTCCTGCTCTGACTGTGTCTCCTTCTGATCCGCCACTGACACCTCAAGCAAACAAGACTAATGGCTTCACCTGATTGGATGTGATCCCCACTTCCTGTTCCCTGTGTGGGTGGGAAAGGTGGCTTGTGTTGTGTTAGAGGTTAAAGCTTTGCTCCCTTTCTGGGTAGTTTGGTTGTGGTTTCACCTCAATGCTCAGTAAAACACACACCCTCCTCACACGTTGAAAACTTTACCTCAGATATATTAGCAGGAATGTTTCGTTTTTGCAAGGTTAACATACATGCCCAATTATTATTTTTTTATTCTCCAAACTGAACGTGTGTGAACAGAGAGGTGGGGGCCACCTGGTCCTCAGGGGCCACCTGGTCCTCAGGGGCCTCAGGGGCCACCTGGTCCTCAGGGGCCTCTAACGAGCCAGCAGGCAGCTTCAACACTTCCAAACTCAATATTCGTTCCTTTTTTGGCCGGCCTGATTAGCAGAATGCTAATTCTGTTCCCTCGTGTCATTAATCAAACTGACACCTAGACTGAGGTTTTTGTTGAGACCGCCCCCCCTCCCCCCTCCCCCCCCCCCCTCACTCTTCATCCACTCAGGTGACTCTGGGCTATCAGAGTCATCATGTGAGGCTTAAATTACACGCTGAAATATCTCACTTCTACTAAATGTGTGATGTTCAGCTGTACACTCGATTAGACAAGAATTCTGGACGTAAAAATAATTTGATGAATAAAATTAATAATTCTGCTTTTTTCAAAAACTGAATCCTGCAACTGAATCCTGCAACTGAATCCCTTCAAAGCCCGGAGGCTCCTCCCACCGTGCTGGTCTCAGATGTGATGTCGTGTCTGGCGTCAGTTAGAAGGTCAGGGGCCAATCTGGCCATCAAAACGCTCCTGCATCCTAATGTGACAGTACACCTGCCTTGCATTCTAATGGCAGAGGCAGTGTCCACAGCGTTCCTCCACGATCAAAGACCCAGGGCTCCGAGCTGAAGGCTCTGCCCCACTAGAGACAGGACATCTGGGGAGGATTGGCAACTTCAACCCCCTCCTGCTGGAGCCACCAGAGAGGGGGAGGGAGGGAGGGAGGGTGAGAGAAGAGGGTGGGGGTGGAGGGTTAGTGAGAGGGGGTAGTGTTTGGCCTGCTAGGCAGACGGCTGTGGTGTTTGTTACAGACGTGTGTCTGCTGTAGGGAGCCTGGTATGTTCACATAGAGGAGGAGAAGGGGGTGATGGAGGAGGGGAGAGGAGAGGGGGTGATGAGGGAGGAGAGGAGAGGAGAAGGGGGTGATGAGGGAGGAGAGGGGAGAGGAGAGGGGGGTTAATTAGGGAGGAGGGGAGAGGAGAGAGGAGGAGAAAGAAGAGGAGGAGAAAGGAGAGGAGGAGAGAGGAGAAAGGGGAAGAGGGGAGAGGAGAGAGGAGAGAGGATAGAGGAGGAGAGAGTAGAGGAGGAGAGAGAGAGAACCTGGATGACGTAGAAAAGCTGAAGCCAGGAAAGAAAAGCGAGAGAAGATAAGGAGCCGATAAGGAGACACATGAATATTCATCTGCAACTGTGAGGAGATGTGACATGATGTCCTGGCCTGTGAGCAGCTCCACATGGTCTGTGTGTTCCAGAACAGCAAGGCCATATCGGGGCTGTGGAACCCAGGAAACACACGCTGCAGCTCAGCCAACAACACTGGCACAGATCTCTGCTGATCCCCTCCTACCCTCTCCCACACACACACACTCTCTCTCTCTCACACACACACACACACACACACCCCAGGGGAGAGAGGAGGGTGTGTGTGAAACACAAGAAAGAGGGAAAAAAGAAGAGAAACAGGAAGATAGAGAGTCTACGTGTGAGAAACGGAGTGTGTGAGTAAGTGTGTGTGTGTGTGTGTGTGAGAGTGCATGAGAGTGTGTGAGTGTGTGAATGAGTGTGTGTGTGAGTGTGTGTGTGTGAGAGTATGAGAATGTGAGTGTGTGTGTGTGAGAGTATGAGAATGTGAGTGTGTGAGTGTAAGATGGTTGCTTAGTAGTGGTAGTAACCTAACCCTTGCAATCATATCAACATGTTGATGCAGTTCCTAAACATTAGTCCCTTTACACTCCAGCTATCATGGAGCTGCAGGGCTCTGATTGGCTGTCTTCTCCTCAGAGGGGTGTGGCCCAGAGAGGCTGGAGGTCACAGGGAGGGGGGGGGGGACCCTGAGACAGGAAGTGTTATTACCTGTTTTGGAAATACGATCGTTGTCTGCGGCACAATTTCCATGCTTCATTAATCTTGGTGAATTGAAGGCAAGTTGTTTATAATATGGGTCATCTGTGTTCATCTATACTGATTGGTTGCTAACATTCAATTACAAAGCTCTTGTTTTTCTATGCTGATCTTAGACATGGGGAGCAGTTTTGACCAAACTTCCAAGGCAGCCTGTTGACACACCTCAGCTACAGGCTTCTCTCAGATGAATGGTTTGCATCTTGTGAAGATCGGGTGCAATTAAAAACCTTTTAACCCAGAGACACATAGTATCAACTGCTTCATTTGCGTGTATAATTTACATGAAGCTCTCTCTCTCTCTTTGCCTCTCTCTGCCTCCCTCTCTTTCTCCCTCTCTCTCTCTCTCTCTGCCACTCTCTGTCTCTCTTTGCCTCTCTCTGTCTCTTTCTGCCTCCCTCTCTTTCTCTCTCTCTCTCTGCCACTCTCTGTCTCTCTTTGCCTCTCTGTCTCTTTCTGCCTCTCTCCACCTCTGTCTATCCACCTCTCTCTGTGTCTCTCCCTCTCTCCTGGATGATGTCAGTATGATGTGGTGCCTGTAGCAGAGTGACAGGCTGCTAACTGATCACACTCCTCCACTCCACCTCTCTGCAGCCAGCTTTGCTTTAAATGTCTTCTTTTTACCAACTTCTACCCCCCCTCTCCCTCTCCTGTCCACTTCTCTTGCCCTCTCCTTTCCTCCCCTCCTCTCCTTCTCTCCCCTCTTCTCCTCTCCTTCTCTCCCCTCCCCTCCTCTCCTTCTCTCCCCTCCCCTCCCCTCCTCTCCTTCTCTCCCCTCCCCTCCTCTCCTTCTCTCCCCTCTTCTCTTCTCCTTCTCCCCCCTCCCCTCTTCTCCTCTCCTTCTCTCCCCTCCCCTTCTCTCCCCTCCCCTACTCTCCTCTCAGTCAGTAAAGCTCTTTGGGAGGACTTGTTGTTCTTTGAGATGCTTATTGTGCAGAGCAGAGTGAGTGTTGGCATGTGTGTGCAGCAGGGGCCAAATGTTTAATTACACATGGCAGGCATCTCAGCAGGACCCCCTGCTGCCTGGCCCCCGAGACAGACACCCCAAACAGCCTTTCAGAGGGAGGGAGAGGGAGCTGTTGTTGGTGTGAGTGTCTGTGTGTGTGTGTGTGTCTCTGTGTGTGTGCCTGTGTGTGTGTGAGGGATCTCATCTGAAAACACACAGAAAATCCTGCAAACATTTCTCTCGTTGTTGGAAAATAGAAACATATAGTTGCAGTCTTCTTCACTCTCTGTGTGTGTGTAGGTGTGTGTGTGTGTAGGTAGGTGTGTGTGTGTGACCCAGGAGGTCAGCAGCAGGAAGTAGGGTCTCCAGGTCACAGAGCACCTGTGTTGCTGTCAGATTCATTTAACCTTTGACCTGTGTTCCCACGCTGCAGCTGAGAGATCCAGACCAGCCTCCTGTGGGGTGAGTTAACCAGCTAACCAAGCCTCCTGCGGGGTGAGTTAACCAGCTAACCCAGCCTCCTGTGGGGTGAGTTAACCAGCAAACCCAGCCTCCTGTGGGGTGAGTTAACCAGCTAACCCAGCCTCCTGTGGGATGAGTTAACCAGCTAACCCAGCCTCCTGTGGGATGAGTTAACCAGCAAACCCAGCCTCCTGTGGGGTGAGTTAACCAGCTAACCCAGCCTCCTGTGGGATGAGTTAACCAGCTAACCCAGCCTCCTGTGGGGTGAATTAACCAGCTAACCCAGCCTCCTGTGGGGTGAGTTAACCAGCTAACCCAGCCTCCTGTGGGGTGAGTTAACCAGCTAACCCAGCCTCCTGTGGGGTGAGTTAACCAGCTAACCCAGCCTCCTGTGGGGTGAGTTAACAAGCTAACCCAGCCTCCTGTGGGGTGAGTTAACCAGCTAACCCAGCCTCCTGTGGGGTGAGTTAACCAGCTAACCCAGCCTCCTGTGGGGTGAGTTAACCAGCTAACCCAGCCTCATGTGGGGTGAGTTAACCAGCTAACCCAGCCTCCTGTGGGGGGAGTTAGCCAGCTAACCCAGCCTCCTGTGGGGTGAGTTAACCAGCTAACCCAGCCTAGTGTGTGTCACTATTTGAATGTCATCTTCAAAGAGCCTCTCTGTCAGTGCTCAAGTCATTATGGTGGATAGACAAGGAAAACAAGCGGGGGGGGGGGGGGCAGGGAGGAGGGGGGGGGAGAGGGGCAGGGAGGAAAGGTGTAGGGGTGTAGGGGTATTGTTTCATGTCTGCCTGCTTCCAGCCCTTCTAATTACCAAAGCCTTCATCTCTGCCTTTTGAAAAAGGCACAGAGGCAGAATGAGATTAAAACCTGCTTATTGTTGTCTTTTACTGATTATTTCTTTCTTTTTTTTGTCTACAGGTTTTAATTTGTGTGTGCGTGTGTATGTGTTTGGGCCTGTGAATGAACGTGTCTGTGTGTGTGTGTACAGGAGCATCTCCATGAACAGTCTCAGGTCCAGATGGTGAGTTGCCGGGTGTCTTGTCGTCAGAACTGGTCCTGATAACAGAGATATGCAGATGAGGGCGGCCAGCATGGCCATCAGCCAGAGAGAGAGAGGCCTCACTCACAATAGGAGGGAACAAATTGATGTGTCCTGGAAGCTGTGTCTCTGCAGGAGCAGGAGAGAGACCAGGAGGGAGAGAACAGGAGAAAGCAGGGGAGACCAGGAGAGAGAGAGAGAGGGAGAGAGAGAGCAGGATAGAGAGGAGGAGAGAAAGAGAGAGCAGGAGGGAGAGCTGGAGAGAGACCAGGAGAGAGCAGGGGAGACCAGGAGAGAGAGAGAGAGAGAGAGAGAGAGCAGGAGAAGAGAGAGAGCAGGTTAGGAGGGGTCTGCCAAACCCATCCAGCTGAAGGGGGAGAGAGAGAGAAATAACATGGATGTGACTTGCTAATGGTACATCGTTCACTAATATCTAAATCCTCAATCTGGCTCTAATCTCTACAAAATACTCTGGCTAGCAGAGCTGTAAGTGGCTCTTCTCTCTCCTACCTGACTTTCTTCTGCTCTTCTTCATACCTCCCTCCTCTCTGCTCTTCTTCATACCTCCCTCCTCTCCTCTGCTCTTCTTCATACCTCCCTCCTCTCTCTGCCTCTTTTTTTACTGTTTAAAGGATGAGGGGAGCATCAAACTGTTGAGATCTTAATATCTCCTCCTTCCTCCTCTCCCCTCCTTCCTCCTCCTCCTCTCCTCTCCATCTTTCTTTTCCCCTCCTCCTCTCCATCTTTCTTCGTCCTCTTCCTCTTCTCCTTTCTCCTTAGTCTCTCATGGTTCATTTCCTGGTGAGTGCTGCAGTTCACTTTGAAAGGTTCTTTATTGGCATTAGCATTCATAATTACTTAATGATGAATCAGATATGGTTCATTGCGGCCAAGTGTAGAAAGAAGCAGTTTGAATCATGTACTTCAATTAGCATTCGACTAAAACACGTCCCCAGTGACCCTTCAACATAACCAGCTCTTTATTTATTTAGCCGAGGACTTTAAGAAGCTTCAGACCCTCAACACAGACCAGATCTCACCTCCTAAACACAGACCAGATCTCACCTCCTAAACACAGACCAGATCTCACCTCCTAAACACAGACCAGATCTCACCTCCTGAACACAGACCAGATCTCACCTCCTAAACACAGACCAGATCTCACCTCCTAAACACAGACCAGATCTCACCTCCTAAACACAGACCAGATCTCACCTCCTAAACACAGACCAGATCTAACCTCCTAAACACAGACCAGATCTCACCTCCTAAACACAGACCAGATCTCACCTCCTAAACACAGACCAGATCTCACCTCCTAAACACAGACCAGATCTCACCTCCTAAACACAGACCAGATCTCACCTCCTAAACACAGACCAGATCTCACCTCCTGAACACATCTGCAAGATTCCTCATCATCCACCAGGTTTTTATGTAATTTATTCTACCAACGGTTTGTTGTAGTGACCGTTATAAAACAAGCAATAAGAGAATGGACTCTGTAGGTTGATGTCTGAGTTTTTTCATGTTACATGAATTCACAGTAAATTAAATATTTGTTCAAGAAAAAAGGAAATGGGAGGAAATAGACATTCAGTGAAAGTAGGACAGTGAAAGTTGTCTTGTAACAAAAGTTCCTGAACTTTCTTTTTCCTCAGCTTGAGAGAAACTGCCTTCTTGGCAAAATATCTGTTTTAATCAAGAAGACAGCGGAGGAAGAGTAAATACTGCATTAATAACCTCCTCCCACCTCCCCCCTCCCCTCTGCTCTTCCCCCCTCCCCTCCGCTCATCCCCCCTCCCCTGGAGGGCCAGAAAGCACGCAGGGGGAGTTTAAATATCTCCGAGGGATACCTTCATCTAAAAACGCCTGTCTCTTTATCTCTCTCTTCTTTTTGCTCTACCCCTCTCTCCCTCTCTATCACTCTATCCTTTTTCCTCCCTATCTCTTTCCCTCTCCTCTAACTCTCTAATTTGTGAGAAGTTCAGCATCAGTTCAGAGAGTTTCCCAGGCTGTGTTGAGAGCTGAGGACATCAGATGAACCCAGCATGACCCCAACGTGACCCCAGCATGACCCCAGCGGCAGCTGTCTTGCTAGTGTAAACCAGGAGTGGTTTGACCCAGGCTAGCTAGCACAGCTAAGACCTGACCCAGGCTAGCTAGCTAGCTAGCACAGCTAAGACCTGACCCTGACTCAGGCTAGCTAGCTAGCTAGCACAGCTAAGACCTGACCCTGACCCAGGCTAGCTAGTGTAGAGTCTGTGAGTCTCCCAGCCTGAGACAGTGTTGGTAACTGCCAAACTCCTCCTGTTGTTGGCTCCACTGGGTTCAAGTGATTACATGGTGACTTGGCAGAGACAGGAGGAAAGCCTGTGATTAAGGCTCACCAGGGACAGTGAGTCTGTCTGCCTGCCAGCCAGCTTGCCTGTCTGTCACACACACACACACGTACTGTACGTTTACCAGAGAGATGCAGTCTGCTCTAGGTCCAGGGCTGTCAGTGCACCCCCCCTCCCCCCCATCCCCTCCCTCCCCCCTACAGGAGCTGCCGTTTGTCTTTCTCCCCCTCCTATCTCCCGGGGAAAGGATGGAGGTGGAGGGGCTGGGAGGGGGGGGGGGGGGGGGGGGCTGGGAGGAAGATGTATGTTAATGTGCTGTCCAGCTGTACTGAGCCATATAGCTGCAAACAAAACACTTGATAAAAGGCCCATAGAGAGAGCTAAAGAGATACATCAATCAATGAACAATTACCTTGGTGCTAATCAGCTGTCCTGCTGCTGCCCAGCCCACACCAGCATCACCCTACTGGCAGCATCCATTAGATTCTTAAGGTTAGTCTATTGAATTTTCCCTAGATAGGGGAGATGGAGGGATGGATGGAGGGATGGAAGGAGGGATGGAGGGATGATCTATGCTCCCAATTCCTCGACTGAATTCTTGTGCAATTGTTCTGCTCTCCTCTGAACAGCATGTGCTGCTGGGTGAGGAACGCTTCTGCTTGGCAGCCCACTGAGTCTGGAGAGGAGGAGAGGAGAGGAGGAGAGGGTAGAGATCCCATCTGACCCTTCTGTGGTGTGATATGGTGTGTGTTGTGTGTGAGTGTGGGTGTGTGTCCTTGAGAAAAGTATTGACACCTAGATGCCTGTATCCTTCCCTCTTTCTCCCTCATACACCAGTCCAAACAACTCTTTGATCTCACTGCAAAATCTACACAGAATGTTTAAACTAACAGAACAGATCTCTAACACCAGAGCTTTCTCTACTGCAGGAGATGAGAATATATCATATATAATTCACTCTCAGTCCAGTATATATACAGACCAGATCCCGGCTCCCCCCCCTCTCCCCCTGCTGTACCAGCAGCAGAAACACTGCTCTGTACCAGCAGCAGAAACACTGCTCTGTACCAGCAGCAGAAACACTGCTCTGTACCAGCAGCAGAAACACTGCTCTGTACCAGCAACAGAAACACTGCTCTGTACCAGCAGCAGAAACACTGCTCTGTACCAGCAGCAGAAACACTGCTCTGTACCAGCAGCAGAAACACTGCCCTGTACCAGCAGCAGAAACACTGCTCTGTACCAGCAGCAGAAACACTGCCCTGTACCAGCAGCAGAAACACTGCTCTGTACCAGCAGCAGAAACACTGCTCTGTAACAACAGCAGAAACACTGCTCTGTACCAGCAGCAGAAACACTGCTCTGTACCAGCAGCAGAAACACTGCTCTGTAACAACAGCAGAAACACTGCTCTGTGCCAGCAGCAGAAACACTGCACTGTACCAGCAGCAGAAACACTGCTCTGTAACAACAGCAGAAACACTGCTTTGTACCAGCAGCAGAAACACTGCTCTGTACCAGCAGCAGAAACACTGTCCTGTACCAGCAGCAGAAACACTGCTCTGTACCAGCAACAGAAACACTGCTCTGTGCCAGCATCAGAAACACTGTCCTGTGCCAGCAGCAGAAACAGGCGATGTTGCTCTCTATCACGGCTGCATCAGCGTGACGTTCAGGGCGCTGGAGCGTGAAGGGGCAGATTTTCCGGTAGCACAAGCCTGAGATGGGCTCCTGAGACTGGGCTAGCTCTCTTCCTCTGCCTCCCACGGAGTTCCCCACCATCACCATGCTGCTCTGCAGCCTCAGGACACAGCCACGCAGGGGGGAGGGCGGAGCAGGGAGGAGGGGAGGGAGGGGGGAGTGATAGAAGAAGAAAGAGAGGAGGAGAGAGAGAGGAAGTGTGAGAGCTGGAGAGAGGGTGATTGCTAGCGGCTCATTTCTCCACCCATGAGCCCATCTGGCACCCAGGGTGGCACCACTGCTCTGAGATGACTGAGCGAGCAGCAGACACCCCGACTCCACAGGAAGCCCAAATCCAATCCCAGGAACCCCGTACCCGCCTATTATTTCCCAGAAAGCCTTTAAAGTGTCATTTTTCCCCCTGATGGCTGCTTGTAGATTTACTTTCTGTTCCATCATGACTTAAGTTGACCATAATGTGTTTCAAAGAAGCTCTCAGTGAATTTTGCGTTTGAAATATTTTGGCCGTGGTATATATATTTTCTTTCTTGCAGAGTTAGTTCCATCAACAAACAGCACCACAGGGGGAAAGGGAATTGACTCTGAGACCAAGAAAATGGTGTTTGCGGCAGCATCTTGTGATATTGTAATATTTACTGTTGAGCTCCTCAGGCTAAGGGACACGCTTCACTGTCACCATAAAACAAGACGCTTCTGAAGAGAGAGAGCACATCTGCTGTTGCCCTCCTCACACACACACCCACACCCACACCCACACACCCACACACCCACACCCACACACACCCACACACACGCACACACCCACAGCTCCTGTCCTCCCCACCTCTCCCAGACTCAGAGGTGGAGAACACATCCCCTGAAGACACAACTGTTCTCATCCCTGATCCTCCCCCAAGCTTTCCACACTCACGCACAAACACACACTCACACTAACACACACTCTAAATGCACACTTATACATACACTAGCATACGTACGCTCACACACAGACAAACACACATACTCCTCTCCCCCCCCAGTCTCTCTCCTCCCCTCCCAGTCCTTGACCATGGGGGAGATGCGGCCGGCTCAAATTGATCATTTCTCCGACCGATAACTCACCATGACGGAGGACTGTGCATGAGGATCAGGCTCCTGCATACTGAGGAGGTGAGCCGGCCAATGGGAGCGCAGCCACAGGGTCAGGTGGTGTTCTGTTTATCCTGTGATGAATGGCAGGTCAAACAGACACACTTGCCCCTCTGCATCCCTCATACACACACACACACACACACTGCCACACCCCTCACAGTCCTGCTACCTTAGATGGCCTGAATATACATACACACAAAAAACACACACACAGACACACACCAAATCTCACACCCTCCTGCTACATCCTCTGTGTGTGTGTGTGTGTGTGTCCATGTGTTTGATCAGAGTTTGATTGTTTACGTCGATGTCATCATTTATAATTTGACTCTCAAAGGCTCTCATGGAAAATTCATCCGACTGATTGGAACTTTCCAGAGCTTGATGGGACGATTTTGAATGTTTCACTTGACAGAGCTGCTTTTAAAACGTTTGAATGTCCACATCTAGTGAAGAGGGCTGGATTATGGATTGAAAATCCCAACCTCACAACATTCTGAATGAGGCTGCGTCCGATGAAACAGTCTTGTGAGTTGACAGGATAATTTGATGTGGTGAGTGTTTGTTGGTGAATAGCTTTTGATGTTCTCTCTGGATGAGCGTTATAATGCTTTCATATTAGAAGGTAACAAGCCAATATTGCATTCGTGAAACTAAATTCCTGTGAGATGTCTTGTATTGTTATTCCGTCTGCATTCAGAGGCTCCGTCGTACAGCGTTGACTCTGAATAAAAGACGACTATTTCACCCTTTTTTTAATTGAAATGCAAACGACATCAATGGCCAGGTCGGCAACATAGGCAGCTTCTCCCTGTCTTGCACGATAAAGGCTTTTCTCTGCTGTTTCTGTGGCTATCGACTTGGTCATGTGTGTAATTGGCAAAAGCGAGTGGGAAGCTTCAGATGCAGCAATGTAAATATTAAAGAGGCAGCCGGCTTCATCAAAACGCTGCTCAAACAATACGGCCCCAACTTATCTCCTCCTGTCCAGTAACCAGGACCCAGCGAGAGGGCCAAGATCTGGAGGATGTTACAAGGAGAGAGGGAGAGGGAGGGAGGGAGAGAGGAAGGGGGAGAGAGACAGGGAAAGAGAGAGAGAGGAGAGAGGAAAGAGGGAAATAGAGAGAGAAAGGGAAAGAGAGAGGAGAGAGAGAGAGAGGGAGAGGGAGAGGCCATGAATGAGTAAATGGATTCCCGAAAGAATGACCAGGAGAGGTCTGTGAAGACAGTGAAACTAGAGAAGGTAGTAGAGCAGGAGACTGCATATGAAAGAGAAAGAGGGGGAGAGGAGGGAAAGGGGGGGAGATCAAGAGGAAGAGGGAGTTAAGGAGACCAGAGGAAGAGGAGAGAGTGAGGGAGAGTGGAGGAGGGGGCAGTGATAGATCAGACAGACTTTTTAATGGTATTGATCTTCTCCTCAGCCACCCTCCAGAGATATCCTGCTGTCACCTTGACCTTGGGCCAGTATCTGACCTTTCACCCCTGACCCCCCAGCTGGCCCGGCCATTGTGACCCCCAGCCTGGTAGGAGAGATCTAGAGAAAGATGTCGATAATGTCAATGCTCAAGGTCTCTCTTTAAAACTCAAATCCTCTGGAATGATTTGCCATTTTCTTGATGTGAAGACCGAAAAATGGAGAGAGGGGAAGAGAGAGAGAGAGAAACAGAGAGGGAGAAAGAGATGAAAAGAGAGAGAGGGTCCAAGGAGACAGCAGAGAGGAGTGCCACTAACTGCTCTTTGGTATTGATCTGTCAGTGAAATTGCATGTGCACACACACACGCACACTCCAAACACACACACACTCCAAAGACACATACACACGGGGGGGTGGGGGGGGGGGGGGGGGTGGTGGATTGAAACACCACCATGAATATGGAACTACTGCTCTCTCTTCATCTCTTTTTCTTCCTCTCGCTCTCCTTCTTTTGCTCCATCTCTTTCTCTCGTCATCTGCCTCGTCATCTTTCTCTTCATTTCTCGCTCTCTTCATCTCTGTCTCTCCATCTCTATTTCTCTCCATCTCTCTCTCTCTCTGTTCATCTCTCTTCATCTCTCTCTCTCTATTGGTGTTTTTTTTGCTTCTGAACCTTCATCAGGAAACTAAGACACCAAATTTGGGATTTAGGGGGTGTGGAGTTTTGTATTATTGTTCCTGTGCAAGAGAAAAGAGGAGAGGAGGGAGAGGAGGGGACTCCCCTGTGTGGACTGTGTGTGGACCTGCCGGTCTGGACCTGCTGATCTGGACCTTCTGATCTGGAACTGCTGATCTGGACCTGCTGATCTGGAACTGCTGATCTGGACCTGCTGATCTGGACCTTCTGATCTGGACCTTCTGATCTGGACCTGCCGGTGTGGACCTGCTGATCTGGACCTTCTGATCTGGACCTGCTGATCTGGACCTGCTGATCTGGACCTGCTGATCTGGACCTTCTGATCTGGACCTTCTGATCTGGACCTGCTGATCTGGACCTGCTGATCTGGACCTTCTGATCTGGACCTGCTGATCTGGACCTGCTGATCTGGACCTTCTGATATGGACCTGCCGATCTGGACCTGCTGATCTGGACCTTCTGATTTGGACCTTCTGATTTGGACCTTCTGATTTGGACCTGCTGATCTGGACCTGCTGATCTGGACCTTCTGCTCTGGACCTTCTGCTCTGGACCTGCGTGTCTGGCCCTTCTGATCTGGACCTTCTGATCTGGACCTGCTGATCTGGACCTTCTGATCTGGACCTTCTGATCTGGACCTGCTGATCTGGACCTGCTGATCTGGACCTTCTGCTCTGGACCTTCTGCTCTGGACCTGCGTGTCTGGACCTGCTGATCTGGAGCTTCTGCTCTGGACCTTCTGCTCTGGACCTGCGTGTCTGGACCTGCTCATTAAGGACCAGCCTGCATGGGAAGAGATGACAATTTAGTGGCCAGTTTAAACACACAGGATTATGTTAGCAGAGGAGGCCAGTGTGTTAGCTGGAGGTCTGGGGAGGGAGAAGCACCGATGAAATATTTATAGACTTTGATTTGTGTCCCTCCCCAAGGACCAAGATGGAAAACTTACTATCGCTGGATGTCCTGAGGCGGCAGCTCGGAGGTCAAGACTTCAGGTTTTTCTTTACATGAAAACAGCTTGTGGAGGACAGGGAAACAGAGTAATGTATTCCACACCCAGGAGGCAGGGGGAGCACTATGGATTTTTTCCCCTTCCTATTTTTGTTTTACAGACATCTTTGCTCATTTTACTGGGATCAAAAATCAATTTTGGATCATGTGTTCAGTATTATATGTGGCAGGTGCTTCTATTTACAACAAACTCAATTTGCTGAAGAGATTTTGACGTTTCATTACTTTAAAGAGACCCTGTTTCACTTGTGAAACCAACAGGTTGTAGAGACGTTACAGCATAACTACAAACAGCAATGCTGACAGAAAGTTTAGAAAATACATTTCTAGACTAAAATAACTTTTGGATACATTTCTGTTATGTTTTATGGTCAAATATTGGCATTTTTGATGACACTGTAAATGGTGTGAAATATTTTCTAAATTATATTTTTTGCTCTGACCTATTTGGTTTCTACCACAAAGAAGCCTATTTATTGGGATAACAGATATATATACACACATATTTTACTTGAATTTTACCTTTCAAAAAGTTGATTAAGTACATTTTTTTTAACCTTTCCCCATTTTTTTTTAATTACTTTTCCAAAAATAATCTGGAAAATGTACAAATATCAGTCAATCACAACGTGCACCTTTTCACCCCAGACGAGCCGTGACACTCTAGAACTTTAGTGTCACTTGTTTTCTTAATTCCATAACAAGGCTGCTGTTTGACTGCTTGATTACTTTTCTTAATTGTGGCCAGAATCCTGTTTGCTTCCTTCAGATGTGAAACAGACAGAATCCATACACACTCAGACACACCAGCACACAGCAAATGTCAAGGGCAGAGGTCAATGTCACTGTGTGTGTGTGTGTCTGAGTGTGTGTCTGAGTGTGTGTGTCTGCTCTGCTCTGGGCAGCCAGTATTGATCAGGAAACCACATGATTGCAGCCTGAGGACGGCGACACCAGCTGGGACCCACTGCTGAACACTGCTGAACACTGCGGAACACTGCGGAACACTGCGGAACACTGCTGAACACTGCGGAACACTGCGGAACACTGCGGAACACTGCGGAACACTGCTGAACACTGCGGAACACTGCGGAACACTGCGGAACACTGCGGAACACTGCTGAACACTGCTGAACACTGCTACCCACACTGCGGAACACTGCTACCCACACTGCTAAACACTGCTACCCACACTGCTGAACACTGCTACCCACACTGCTGAAAACTGCTGAACACTGCTACCCACACTGCGGAACACTGCTGAACATGGCTGGACACTGCTGAAAACTGCTTCCCACACTGCACCGAGCACTGGACCACCATTTCTGTTGATTCAGCCATTTTGTTAAATCCCAGTTAGAACTTCTTTGGTATAAAGATGAATCCTTCTCAGGTTAGTGTCTCTGGAATAACGGGACAGTAGATTATGAAACAATGTTCCTGTGATCAGATGAAGATGGGATGATGTCATGTGGTTTCTGTGGAAACACAGTCATGCTCAGCAGCCAGAACACACGCAATCGACTCTAATGGAAATCTTCAGAGCACAACGCTGTGAAGAAATGATTGCAAGCCAGGTGCAAACAAATAAAGCTGTTATTAAGTTACACTGGTAAACACAGCGATGGGAGAAATCCATACAAGAGTAATGAGCTGAAGCTGTTTGCTACTGAGTAAATATTGGTGCAGTTTATTAATTCAATCTATTGTCCAATTCAATGAAAGGGAAGCTAGTATTGGCCCTGTGTCTGTTTTCCTCTAATGATGGCCTGCAAGGCAGGAGGCTCTGGCCTGGTGTTATTACAGGAGGGAAACACTGCTTCAAGCTCCTCTCATTCCATCTGCCTCCATCATGAATCTCACTGAAGGTACTTCATCACAATCTGGACGGTAACTAGCTACCTTGGGGGGGTGGGGGGTGGGCTGGTGGGGTGGTGGTTCTACTGTGTGGTTTCTAGTGGTGTAGTTCTACTGTATGGTTTCTAATCCTCTAGTTCTACTGCGTGCTACTGGAGAGAGGGATGGAGGAATGATAGAGAAGAGTAAAGTGTTCAGAGAGGAGTGATGGAGATCTGAGGACTTCCACAAGGCGGAGCCTGGAAGAATAATGAATCTGCTCATTAGCATACTGTCACTGACTGCAGTGTTGACACACACACACTCACACACACACACACACACACAGCTACAGTGTTGACAGCCAGCAGCTCTTCCCCAGGAGAGAACATACCCTTGCTGGAAGTCTGGAGTAAACACTGATATGCTAATACTACACACACACACACACACACACACACACACATCATCATCGATGTGTCTCACACACACATCATCACTGTCTCACACACACACACACACACACACACACACACGAGTCCAGGTGTGTTCAGGTGTGTCCATGTGTGTTTAGCTGTGTTCAGGTGTGTCCAGGTGTGTTCAGGTGCGTCTAGGTGTGTCCAGGTGTGTTCAGGTGTGTCCAGGTGTGTCCAGGTGTGTTCAGGTGTGTTCAGGTGTGTCCAGGTGTGTCCAGGTGTGTTTAGCTGTGTTCAGGTGTGTCCAGGTGTTGTTGTGTAAAATTTGATAAAGTGAATATGTCCCAATTATTTAATAATGATATCCTTTGAAAGTGTTAAAAGTCCAATTGGTCAGCTTTTTAGAGGAAAATGCAGTAAATCCAATTTAATGCCTTTAGATCCCAAAGATTGGAAATGTTCTAAGTCTTCAGGCTGGTGTAGATTCTAAGTTTCCAAGCTTGTGCAGAATCTAAGTCAAAAACCAACAGAGTTTCTTCCAAGTTTGATGCAAAGTGTTTTATTGGAGTCCGTGACAAGTCCAAAAAATCCAACTAAACAGTGAGTGTGTTCCCGGGATCAGACTGACGATTTCTGGCCTTGCATCATCTTTTATAGTGGGTGTTTTTCCGTTTATTAAAATTTCACCTTGGTCATCACCTACGTAACCTTAGGCAAATTGGCCCCTCTCACTGATAAAGTTACCATTTGTTACAATGCGGGTGATGTACAGTGTCTTATCAACCAAATTCTAAGCAATGGCAGTTTTCTCCCCCCTTGAAATGCCCATGCACAGATACCAGTCTGTGTTTTGGGCCTACATGGGAAAGATTTATGGCCTTCCTTCCCAGTCTCACTGCATGATTACCACACTCACTTTTAAGGATTATAAGAGTGTTTACTACATTCTACACAATTGATTCTGAATAATATATGTAAAACGATGGGTTTCCCATCAATCCGGATGTCATAGTTTCCACCTCAGTGTGTTCAGGTGTGTCCAGGTGTGTCCAGGTGTGTCCAGGTGTGTCCAGGTGTGTCCTCATGAGGGAGTTCCTGTCTTCAGTACCTGGGTCCAACATGCAGGCCTGTTAATCTGCCTGGCTGGGAAACAGGACTGAGGAAAGAGGAGCCTAACTCAACACGCAATCAGATGGCAGCTGTGAGGATCTCCCTCTGAGGGTAATCCCACAATGCACTGCACTGTTCTTTCATCACTTGTGACGAAGCTACATTGAAACTGTATTCATGAATTCATGAGCCAATCAACTCATGTTCATAGTGGAGATGATGTCAAAAGAAGATTGATATTTTATTATTTCTCAGAATAACATGACATGCTGTCTATAAACTGAGATTATACAGAATATCATGTAGGGAGATAGTGTGACATCTCTCTCATCCATATTATTCCCCTTGTTTCCCTCCCTCTTTGTCTCTCTCTCTTTCCCTCTTTCTCTCTCTCTATTCAGCCTGCTCAGCGATCACAATGCCTTACTGTAATCAAAGAACTCACAAAAGACTCCTTTCATTTCCTGTCTGCGTTAGTGTGCGTTATTACCCTGCTTCCAGTTTACCTCTTGTCTGGAAGTCACTGAAACCCTGTGCAGTGATTCTGCATCTGATCAAATCCAGGTGATCAAAGTCCGTGGAGTCCGTTTGATTCCATAGAACATCCAGGCCGTCCTCTGTTATGCCTTTTGAACATCTTAAGACTTCTGGAGGGAAAAAGAGAGACAAATATGCTGCTACTGCATGCTGCTTGTAGATCTCCTCTCCCAACGCTGTCTGAGAAGGCTGGGAGAGCTTCACTCTGATGCTACATGGCTGATGCTACATGGCTGATGCTACATGCTGATGCTACATGCTGATACTAGATGCTACATGCTGATGCTACATGCTGATGCTACATGCTGATGCTACATGCTGATGCTACATGCTGATGCTACATGCTGATGCTACATGCTGATGCTACATGCTGATGCTACATGCTGATGCTACATGCTGATGCTACATGCTGATGCTTTATAGTGCTACAGAGGGTTAAAGGTCAGGACTGGACAGTCAGACTCTGTATCTGAGATGACTTCTTGTCTGTTGGATTTAATGTCAGAAACACTGCAGGTGACATCTGATAATGTGATGGTGACTTCAGTGATCCTGACTGACTGTGGGATGTTTCTATCCAAGACAGATGGAATTCTTCCTCTCTGGTAGATCCTTCCTCCTCTCCTTAACTGCTTTCCTTCTGTCCTCTCCTTCTTTCCTCTCCGCCCCTCCTCCTCTCCACCTTCTCTCTCTCCTGTCCTCCTGTCCTCCTCCTCCTCCTCCTGTCCTCCTCTCTCCTCTCCGCCCCTCCTCCTCTCCTCCTCCTCCTCCTGTCCTCCTCTCTCATCTCCTCCTCTCTCCTCTCCTCCTCTTCCTCTCCTCCTCTTTCTCTACTCCATCCATCTCATCCCTCTGGATTCAAACTCCATTGTTGGAATTAAGGCGAGTGGTTCAATAATTCAGATTAGAGCTCATGTTTATTAATGCATTACATCTGTGCAAACAGCGTGTCAAGCAGTGAGTTTATTGTAATTGCCTGAGCAAACAGAACCTGAAGGAACCCATTTCCAGTTACAATGTGCTGACAGGTAATGAGGCTGGTCTGGGATCTGCTCATCACTCCTGCTCTGTGTGGGATAGATATTTTTATAAGGAATGAAGGTGCTGGATAATATAGTTTCCCACTAGAGGCAGGTTAGTGATTAAAGATAATCATCGTTTTCCTCCAGCAAGATCTGATTCGTTTTTTTTTCTCTGTGTTGCAGGTTCACACCAGAGAGCTGGACTAGAACATCATGATGACTCGTCATGGAAACAGACTCCCATGACCAGGGTTCTAGGACCAGGGTTCCAGGACCAAGGTTCCAGAGACCAGGGTTCCAGGACCAGGGTTCCAGGACCAAGGTTCCAGAGACCAGGGTTCCAGGACCAGGGTTCCAGAGACCAGGTTTCCAGGAGGAACACGCTTCTGAAAAGGTTCTTTAATTGGAAACGGCACATGGGATATCAATCTGAGTTACTGTCTGCGACTAGCCTCTATTGGTGATCTCTTCAATTAGTCATTATTGCGTAATTTAATTTCAGAGCTAAATGTTTAACTGAATAACCTTTTAGGATTTTATATTGAATTCTCCCTCCATTTGTAGCAGAGTGAATCTGTAACAGAGAAGAGCTGCAATCAGACATGTTTGAGTTGTGAGTCCAGAGGTGTGAAGATCGCAGTTCCTCTGGGATGTGAAACAGTGTGAGGGTCCGTTCTGACTAATTGTTGTAACAACAGGAGGTTAATAGTCTTCCTGGGATCTCATGTTCACAGTGCTGTTGCTGTGCCAACCACACAGACAGAAAACACCTTTTAAACCAACACATGTGGACATCAGTATGAACATCACACAGTGTTTAAGTGCAGTGTTGTCCTCAGTGCAGCTCTGTGGAGGCAGGAGGGAAGAGTGATGGAGGGGGGAGGATGAGTCAGTGACAAAGTGTTTAGGTTGCAAGTCTGCCTGATGCTTCTGGATTAGAATCTGTGTTATGATTGATAGATTTATTTGTCATCGGTGTCTGGGCGTGGCGCTCTTACACGGCACTCACAGCCGGCCATCATTAATCAGCGTAAATAACTCCGCTCTCGCATGCACATCACGAGTGTGTAAGTGGAGACATTTGACACGGGCACAGCAGCAGAAGCAGATATCCCTCCTAGAGGCTGGGGGGAGGCATGGGGGGCGGGGGGAGGCTGGTCGGGGGGGAGGCTGGGGGGAGGGAGGCCGGTCAGGAGGAGGCTGGGCGGGGGGAGGCTGGGCGGGGGAGGCTGGGGGGAGGCCAGGGGATGGGGAGGCCGGGCGGGAGGAGGCCGGCTGGGGGGAGGGAGGCCGGTCGGGAGGAGGCTGGGCTGGGGGAGGCTGGGCGGAGGGAGGCCGGGTGGGGGGGAGGCCGGGTGGGGGAGGCTGGGGGGAGGCCAGGGGATGGGGAGGCCGGGCGGGAGGAGGCCGGCTGGGGGGAGGCTGGGGGGATGGAGGCCGGGGCGGGGGGAGGCTGGGGGGAGGTGCTAACAGGCCTGCTGACACTGACACCAGGGGAAATCACCTTCCTGCAGACGCAAGGAGGACAGGTGATTAATGACAGAGAGGGGCTTCCTGTTTGAGGCAGAACCTGTGTTCTACTGGAGCGCTGTGTTCTACTGGAGCGCTGTGTTCCACTGGAGCGCTGTGTTCCACTGGAGCCCTGTGTTCCACTGGAGCGCTGTGTTCCACTGGAGCGCTGTGTTCTACTGGAGTGACTCCTCTTCTATTGTTGATAGAATCCTCCTCTATTGATAGAACCCTCTTCTACTATTGATAGAACCCTCTTCTACTGTTGATAGAACCCTCTTCTACTGTTGATATAACCCTCTTCTACTGTTGATAGAACCCTCTTCTACTGTTGATAGAACCCTCTTCTACTGTTGATAGAACCCTCTTCTACTGTTGATATAACCCTCTTCTACTGTTGATAGAACCCTCTTCTACTGTTGATAGAACCCTCTTCTACTGTTGATAGAACCCTCTTCTACTGTTGATAGAACCCTCTTCTACTGTTGATAGAACCCTCTTCTACTGTTGATAGGACCCTCTTCTACTGTTGATAGGACCCTCTTCTACTGTTGATAGAACCCTCTTCTACTGTTGATAGGACCCTCTTCTACTGTTGATAGAACCCTCTTCTACTGTTGATAGAACCCTCTTCTACTGTTGATAGGACCCTCTTCTACAGTTGATAGAACCCTGCTCTACTGTTTTCCCTCAGCTCAGATAGCCTCCCTCTGATTGGCTGACCTGGTTACACCTCACCCAAGGTACGCTATTATCTTTGCATAAATGCACATCTTGTCGTTATTGCTTAATTAGTGTGCCGCTTAATTAAATCTACATTAATCAAGGAGACAGAGGTGGAGCTTAGGGAACACTGTACACATGTTAAAGATACTGTACTTTATTATCCAAGGAGAGATAAATGATGCTGGTGGCAGAGACTGTCTGATTACATCTGGATGCTAACAGGAAGAACCTCCTTCTAGAGGGGGGGATTCAGGGACACGGTCGTCTTGGTTACCACGTCGCCACGGTTACAGGCCCGAGACGTCAACATTCCGAGAGAGAGACAGTGTGAAGCAGTGTGTTCTGATGCCAGGTGATCTGATCTCTCACAGGGGCTCAGTTTACCCAGAGTTCACTCTGAGGATGTGCTCAGACACTCTGTTCTAATTTACCTCACTGATGGATTCTCATTGGTGCAGGAGAGGAAAAATCATTTGATCTGTGAAAAGAGTTTGGAAGCTGAAAATGATATTTCATCATCAGTTCCTGAGTGAGGCGGGGGAGGTGAGGTAGTGGGAGGTGAGGTAGGGGGAGGTGAGGTGGGGGGAGGTGAGAGAGGATCCCCTGTCCTCTCAGTCTTCTTGGAGGGGAGGACTTGCCAGGAGGGGGAGGCAGGAGGAGGCCAGGGGGGAGATGAGGGAGGGAGGCCAGGGGGGAGACGAGAAAGGGAGGCAGGGGGGAGGCCAGGGGGGAGACGAGGGAGGGAGGCAGGGGGGAGGCCAGGGGGGAGACGAGGGAGGGAGGCAGGGGGGATGCCAGGGGGGAGACGAGGGAGGGAGGCAAGGGGTAGGGCTAGGGGGGAGATGAGGGAGGGAGGCAGGAGGGAGACGAGGAAGGGAGGTTGGCGGAGGTGGGCGGAGCTTCTCTGTAGCTCCAGTATGAAGCAGGACAGACTGGAGGTGAAGTCATCTCGTCTGTTCTCACAGTCGACCCTAATCAGTCAGACGCTACAAACACACTACATACAAGCTGGGTCATGTTAGCAATTCCTCTGAAGTGACCAAGTCTTAACAGCAGCAAATGAGCTTCAGTCTGCCATGTGGTCAGAAACAGCAGGAAACGATGAAGAGGAGGGAGGATGAAGGTGTGAAGGGGGACAAGTGTTTCCATGGCTGCTTGACTGGTCTAAATCTGCAGGTGTGTGTGTGTTTGTGCGCACACTTTGTGTGTGTGTGTGTCTGTGTGTAATCTCCACTCTCACCACACCTCCATCTCCATCAGGATAACAATTATGACCTTCTTTTGTCATATTCTATTTAGCTGTTTCTTTGTCTTTGGACAACAGTAGATTATTATGACTTTGTGTGGTAACAGCTCAGTCGATCGTGACTTGAATCTGTTAGCTGTAACGTGCTTCAGAGCCCTGGAATCAGCATGGAGCTGTTAACTGCACTTAGCATAAGTTCTCCTGCCAAATCATCTCTGAGATGCCGATGGTGGCGATAATAACGATGATAAATATCTGGGTTAATCATGGTTGAACACGACTCCCTCTCCCACACACATGACGATACACAACCCTCCGAAGGTGACCCCCCCGCCCCCCCCATCCCAACAACCCACTACCTGCCCCCCTCCTCTGCCACCCCCCACCCCCCCCCACCCGCCTCGCCAACCCTCCATCTTCTCCCAGCTGAGGCACAGGGCTGAAAGCTCAAATGTGATCTGATGTTGAAAGTATACCCTGTCACCATGTCCTCCATCTTTAGTGTAATTGCTCCAGCACCCCCCCCCCCCCCCCACTCCACCACCACCCCACCCCCCGCTCCAGGAGGCTGGGCCAATTACAGAACCACAATGAGGTCTGGCTCCTACTCGCCCAGGCTAGAATGTATATACTAATTCCCAACAAAGTGCTACAGCTGTCAGTGCATTTTCTGCTCCGTTACTTCAATAAATTGGATGTGTGAGTCGTGAAACTCTGTCATATTGCTTTGTGTGAGCTTCCTCCAATAACTCTCCCCCAAACACTGTTTGAACAATTTCATCGTCTTCAACAAGGAAATGGGGGCTGTCGTTTTCAAACTAGACAAATATTCCCGTCCCAGGATTCTAATAACACATTTCCCTTTCCTGGAAACAATTATTGAGTGATAGATTGAAATGAAACTGAAGCTCTTTGATGGGTGATATATTACAATGATTCTTATTCTGGATCTGGATTCTGGAAGTAGCTGAGATTTGGTGGCAGTAATGAAGTAGATTTCAGAACACATGCTCCTCTTGGCTTCAGTGTGATGTCACAGGATGTGATGTCACAGGATGTGATGTCACACGAGTGGGTTTGGGTGCACTCTGCCTTCCCCTGGTGCAACTGCTGTGCTGTGTTGCATTGTGGGCATCCTCTGTCTGACCTAGTGTCTGATGGGCCAGGCTGCAGGTCTAGATGATGACCTTCTCATCCCCTCTCCCTCTCTCTCATCTCTCCTCCTCCTCCTCCTCCCCCCCTCCTCTTTTACTCTCATCCTCTCCTCTCCTTCTCCTGTCCTCTCCTTCTCCTCCTCTTCTCTCTCCTCTCCAGCAGGTCACTGGTACCAGGCAGCATCCAGAAGCAGAATGTTCCAGAAGGCTGGTTCTGCCTAACCCAGCTCACTGCATAATGCAGGATCTGGGGGGAGGAGGGAGAGGAGGGAGGGGGGGAGGAGAGGAGGAGGGGGGGGGGGAGAGGAGGGGGGGGTAGGGAACAGAAGAGAGGGGAGCAGGAGGGCGAAGGAGAGGGGTAGACAGACAGACGTGCAGAGCTGGTCTGAACAGCTGCCCTTCACTGAGGAGAGAGATGAGGGAGGGAGGGAGGGAGGGGGGGGGGAGGGGAGGGAGGGGAGGGGGGGGGGGAGGGGAGAGGAGGTGACGAGCGCAAGGGAGAGAGACAGAGAGAGAAGTGCTCCTTGTTAGGGACCATTTATTAACTGAGATCATCTTTTAGTTTGGCCTCAGGGTAATGACTAATGTCAATGGCAGATTTCACAGTTGTCTAGAGAAATGAATTAAATTTGCAGTAAAAGACCCTTTGGCTTGTTGTACAGGCTCATTCTGCAGGAGGAGAGACAGGAAGCTTGTCTGGCTGAATCTGCCCCCGCCCTCCTCATGTGACCTTTCTGTCCTAATATGATGAGCAGAAGAAGATGGCTTTTTATTAAAGGCGTGTCCATGGATAACAATATTACCTCCCATTCACTGATGCAAATCAGACATATAGACACTATTCTAATGTTTAACCGCTGGTGTGAACTTTGTATTTAGTCGCTAAACAGAGACACACATTAACAGATTGCATTCATTGTCCTGTGTGTGTGTGTGTGTGTGTGTGAGGGACCAGTCAAAGCTGCAGGCTGGGTGTTGGACCAATCAAAGCTGCCGGCTGGGGTGTTGGACCAATCAAAGCTGCCGGCTGGGGTGTTGGACCAATCAAAGCTGCAGGCTGGGGTGTTGGACCAATCAAAGCTGCAGGCTGGGGCGTTGGTCTAATCCAGCTATTGAGGCCTGCTGGATCCCCTGGGGCCGTGCTCACACCTCCCACACCCCAGTCTGTCCCAAAGACCCTGCAACCTCCCCTGTCATCCACAAACAGACCCTCTCTCTCCCTCTCTCACCCTCCCTCCCCTCCCTCCCTCCCTCTCTCACCCTCTATTTCTCTCCTCCCTCGTTCACACCTCCCCCTCCCTCTCTCACAGTTCTCCAGTAGTGCAGCAGTCAGTAATATTTCCTACTATCACATTTTGAAATGACTGTAATATTTAGCTGTTAATTCTGCTGGCTGAAGTGTGTCTTCTTCAGATGATTTAATTGGCCGGCAATTTTCTCCTGTCAAACCAGTGACGAGCTCTTGTGATGAAAACCCAGTCAAAGAGAGAGAGAGAGTTAATTAGCAACCTCGTTAGAGACCTGGAAGTGTCTGTGTGTGTCTGCATGTATGTGTGTGTGTGTGTATCTGTCTCTGTGTTTTTATGTGTCTTAATGAGGAGGGGGAGGGAGGTGGGAGAGAGGGGAGGGGGGGGAGGTGGAGGAGGGAGGGAGGTGAGGTGAGGTGAGGAGGTGGGGGAGAAGGGGAGGGGGTGAGGGGGGGAGGAGGGGTTCAAAGCTCTAATAGTGTGTTTACCTCTCAGCTCATCTCTCTTGTCTGCTGACACCGGTGTGATGACCTGGGGCTGCTGTTGGGTAATGGAGCGAGAGCTGCTCTGTTTCAGGGGTCACCCCCTCCCCCCCCTCTCTCCTCTCCTCCCTCTCACCCTTCCCCCCTCTCACCCTTCCCCCTTACCCTTACCCTCCCCTCTCTTCCCCTCTCTCCCCTACCCTCTCTTCCCTCTCTCCCCTCCCCTCTCTTCCCTCTCTCCCCCCCTCTCCCCCCTCTCTATAGTGGACTTCTCAGCCCCTCTGACAGTCAGGATGAATAGAGATGATGAAGCAGAGCCTGATACACACCCTGGTGGTACCTGTGCTGTCCTGTGAGACAGGCAGACAGACAGACAGGCAGACAGACAGACAGGCAGACAGATTCAACTCTTAGTTCAAGAAGGAATATTTATGTTAACTGTTCCTTCACCTTTGAATTCTTACTGTGATTCCTGGAAGTGTCTGATTCTAACTGTGTTTCCTGGAAGTCTGTGTATGATTCTAACTGTGTTTCCTGGAAGTCTGTGTATGATTCTAACTGTGTTTCCTGGAAGTCTGTGTCTGATTCTAACTGGGTTTCCTGAAGGTTCTGTGTCTGATTCTAACTGTGTTTCCTGGAAGTCTGTGTATGATTCTAACTGTGTTTCCTGAAGTCTGTGTCTGATTCTAACTGGGTTTCCTGGAAGTCTGTGTCTGATTCTAACTGTGTTTCCTGGAAGTCTCTGTGTCTGATTCTAACTGTGTTTCCTGGAAGTCTCTGTGCTGCAGCTGGGACAAGATGAAGATAAACGAGGCTGAACATGAGACAGAAGCAGAGAGCAGCATGCAGATGCAGCAGGCAGATGCAGCAGGCAGATGCAGCAGGCAGATGCAGCTGGAGACGAATGTCCACCCTTGTGTTTAGTCAGGTGGAGAAGGTCACCTGGGGAAGGTCACCTGGACACCCATCTATCATCTCTGTAATCAGCTCAACACAGAGCAGACATACCTCCACACATCAGCACCTGCTAGCTGATAACATCAGAGAGAGGGGGGAGGGGGGGGGAGGGAGGGAGGAAACTGAGAAACACAAGCAAAGAAAGAAATTCCACTGATAAAATATCCAACAATATATGACTCCACTCCTCCTCCTCTGGTGTGTATGTGTGAGCATGGGTGTGTGTGTGGGTGTGGGTGTGTGTGTGTGTGTGGGGGGGTAATCCAGTCTTTGTGTTCCTGTGCCGATCTGTATTAGTTCATTTCAACGTGTTGGTCTGAGACAGAGGGTGAGGGGGGGAGGAGGAGGGAAGGGGGGAGGGGACCCTGGGAACAAGCAGAATCTCTGGGCCTCTGTGGCACTTGTTCCACCCCACTACACCCTCCCTCCCCCCCCTCCCCCAACGGCCTCTTGTCAGTAACCTCTGACCCTAACACCTCCTCTTGTCAGTGACCCCCGGACCCTAACCCTCCTCAGTCCTGCAACCTTTCACTCTCTCTTTCTTTCACTCTCTCTTTCTTTCACTTTCCCTCCATCACACACTCTTTCTCTCCCTTTCAACTTCTCTCTCTTCCTTTTGTGCACATGTGTTACTGATGGCTGATCTTTATAACACTCATACACTCCCTCCTCCCCTCTCCTCCTCCTCTCTCCTCCTCTCTCCCCCCCCTCCCTCCCCTCTCCTCCTCCCCCCTCCTCCCCTCTCCTCTCCCCTCCTCTCCCCTCCTTCTCCTCCAGTCCAGTGTGTTTCTCACTGGATGGAGGAGGAGCTGTTACCAGCAGGGGGAGGTAGTACAAAGAGAAAGAGGGGGGGGGGGGGGGGACAGAGACAGACAGACAGACAGGCAGACAGGCAGAAAGACAGATATACAGATATACAGAGGCTACGTTTATTTAGCATGTTAACAGGATCCTGTGTGTCTGATACACAGTAGAAGTGTTTATGATCAGTGACGATCACCTCAGATTGGCTGAGTGTGTTATGTTTGTGCGTGTGTTTGTGTGTGTGTTTGCGTGTGTTTGTGGTGTGTGTGTTTGTGTGTTTGTGTGTTTAGTTCTCTTCTCTCTCACTTTGGGATCTGTGACCTGTGAAGTCATGAATATGAAATGATTCCTGTTTGTGTGTGTGTGTGTGTGTGTGTGTGAGACAGTTACACCTGTAAGTGTGACACCTGCTCTACTTCCTGTTTCAGTCTAACCTGCCAGATCGGCAGGCTTCCTTAATCCTCTCCAGCACAGGTAAACACACACACCTGTCACACACATACACCTGTAACACACACACACCTGTCTCACACACACACACTCTGTGATAACACACCCAGATGAAGCTCCTGCCTTGCTGCTCTCACATCAGGGGGTCCTCAGTCAGGCCTGACTCTCTGTGTGTGGGTTAGGTGTGTGTGTGTGCGTGCACGAGTAAGTGTTTGTGTGTTGTGTGTGTGCCTGCATGCATGTGAAAATGTGAGAATGTGTGTTGTGCGTGAAAGAGACAATGTGTGAAAGAGAGAGAATGAGTGTGTGGAGTTGGTTAATGCTTGGGTGGTTTACTGTTCCACAGTACACTGCCCAGAGAGACGAGAGAGAGAGAGAGACAGAGAGAGAGAGAGAGAGAGAAGGAGGGAGGGAG